>JBBPBX010005620.1:0-62722 GCA_038048925.1 Garcialebias charrua | reverse complement strand
TGGATCTACACAATGCACGTGACTGATATATTTTGCTTTGAAAACGGCGATTTTCACCGAAAGGTGACTAGTTTGCAGGTATGAGATGGATGGATTAATTATTTGTTCCTAGATTTTTATTTTTATTTTATTGTTTAGATAAATCCAGTCAACTAAGCTAACCTAATACTGGTAATTTAAGTTACAGAATTTTATGCACTGCTGTATTATTTGTTCCTATTTTTGGTATAAATATCAAATGATAAAATAAAGGTTGAATACGACATATGTATTACTAAACAGTATTTAATTGACATTTACATACTTTTACAGTCAGCTTTTTTCATATGTACAGTACCGTATTTTCCGGTGTATAGGTCACACTTTTTTATGTTTTTTTCAAGGCCTGCGACCTAGTTTTTTGGTCCCTTTTTCACTTTGGCAGAAAAGGGTGCAGTACCACTTTCGGCCGCTAGGGGCGCAGTGCAGTACCACTTTCGGCCGCTAGGGGCGCAGTGCAGTACCACTTTCGGCCGCTAGGGGCGCAGTGCATTACCACTTCCAGAGGAGTACACCGACCCAAGAAGAAGAAGTAGACCGTTTCCAGCTCATGTATCTGAGCCGTTTAAAAAAAAATGTATCTGAGCTGTTTGTTAGCAAGATAAGTCAAGAACCACTCAGCGGATTTTTCTGAAACTTACAGAATGGAATGGAATCACTGTGTGGACGTTTACACGTGAGTAACTTTATTAGATGTTTGAGATAAAAAAATAAAAAGACGATCTTTTTGTAGCATATAGCTTCTAGTGTTAGTTTCTGTTTACGTCATAAATAGCTTCAAAATCACTTGGTGTATATTTATTCTGCTTACAGAGTGCAATTATAGGAGCTTTAATGTACATTACTATGGTCTCGAGAAAGCATTTGACCTAAAATTCGATTTTTTATTCATGTCCCGAGAGACTGACTCCTCTCGTGTTTAGCTTGTGTTAGCTTATGGTGTTACTTCGGTTTGCTTATAAAAGCTTCAAAACCACTCGGTGTATATTTATTCTGCTTACAGAATGCAATTATAGGAGCTTTAATGTACGTTACTATGGTCTCGAGAAAGCATTTGACCTAAAATTCGATTTTTTATTCATGTCCCGAGAGACTGACTCCTCTCGTGTTTAGCTTATGTTAGCTTATGGTGTTACTTCGGTTTACGTCATAAATAGCTTCAAAACCACTCGGTGTATATTTATTCTGCTTACAGAGTGCAATTATAGGAGCTTTAATGTACGTTACTATGGTCTCGAGAAAGCATTTGACCTAAAATTCGATTTTTTATTCATGTCCCGAGAGACTGACTCCTCTCGTGTTTAGCTTGTGTTAGCTTATGGTGTTACTTCGGTTTGCTTATAAAAGCTTCAAAACCACTCGGTGTATATTTATTCTGCTTACAGAGTGCAATTATAGGAGCTTTAATGTACGTTACTATGGTCTCGAGAAAGCATTTGACCTAAAATTCGATTTTTTATTTATGTCCCGAGAGACTGACTCCTCTCGTGTTTAGCTTGTGTTAGCTTATGGCAGACATTAGCAGCAGAGCTAAACACTCGGTATATATTTATTTCTGCTTACAGAGTAATTATAAGGCTCCAATGTGCTTAACTATGTCCTGGAAAAAACATTTGAGATGAGATTCGATTTTTTATTCGTGTTTTCAGAGACGGACTCGTCTCCTGTTTAGCTTATGTTAGCTTCTGGCCGACATTAGCAACAGCGCTAAACACTCGGTCCATATTGCCGGGTTGTCTCAGTCAGCGGTCACGCGGCGCGTCAGCGGTGGATAACACGTTATGTCGGCGGTGACGTAGGTGCGACCTATATAAAAAAAGGAGTTTGTGTTAGCATAACACAAACTCATTTTTTATCCAATAAAAGACAAACGTAAAATAAGTTCAACCAAGTGAGGTTTGAACCAGAGTCGAGATAAAGTTTAAAGTGGCAACCCAACACGCTGCCAGTGAACCACCGAGGCTTGTTGTTGTTTATAGGTCCACTTTTTCTTTAAACGAACCGCCCTCACAAAATCCTGGCTACGCCCATGGTCTCTAAAAGAAAACACCCTCAAGGTTCCTTACAGTGGAGGGGAGTTACAAGCGTCTAGCTAGCTGTTACTGGCACCATCATTCGACAAACGGTGATACCAAAGCATTATAATATACCATTCAGATCAAATAACACAGAACCAGATAAGATGGCTCACACATAAGGATCCTTATATAATGAAGTATCACACATTCATACATGTTTCTCCTGACAAAAGCATAAACAGCATTCAGAATGCACAACCTACAGGTGTAGACAGTAACTGTTGTAACGGACCAGAAACATCAACACCTCACAGACTACAAATCTGAGAACTGAACACTTTAGTTCTGTGTGACATCTTGGGGGTCTTTAATAGGTCATGGGACAAATCCTGTACTGGGTTATTGAGTTTGTGGCAACCCACTGGGGGCAAGCAAACTCCAATTGAGTTGGGTTCAGGATGGTGTCAAGTAATTTTAGCTTCATGTAGAAAAGTAGCCTAATACTAAAGTAAAGTTGGAGTTTAACCTGGGCAATTCTGATATCGTTCCAACGATATTTTGACGTTAATATGTGAAGTAAACATTATTCAGCTTACAGGAATGATACTATAGCAATTTATATAAAATATATATTAGGTTAGTCTCATTAAATAACAACTAGTTCATCTGCATGAGAGATCTGTTAATTACCCAAGTAATTAAATCACAATTCTCTCAGGAATTAGACAAACAACATTTCATGGGGTCTGACCTTTTGCAAAAACAAGTACCGCAATTTGATTGGTTGGTTCTCTCCACATATATTAGCACTTTGAGATTTTCATTAATGAAAAGTGTGTTATAAATTAAATTCATTATTATTATTATTATTATTATTATATTGTACAACCACTAAACTAGTATTTTAGAACCAACAACTATAGTCCAAATTATGATCTAAGGTTTAATTAGTTTGTTTTTAAAGTATTCTTAAAAACTAGGAGCAAATCATAGATTGGAAACTTGTTAAATATTGTCACAGAATATCTTACATTTCATGACCTATAATAATTATTTAAACATTTTCAGTCAAAGTTTTCACTCCTGTGTGGACTCTCATGTGTCTGTTTAAATTTGTCTTATGGCTAAATCTTTGTCCACAAAGTTCACAAGGAAACGGCTTATCTCCTGTGTGGACTCTCATGTGTGAGTTTAAATGTGTCTTACGGCTAAATCTTTGTACACAAAGTTCACAAGGAAACGGCTTATCTCTTGTGTGGACTCTCATGTGTGCGTTTAAACTTGTCTTGTGGCTAAATCTTTGTCCACAAAGTTCACAAGGAAACGGCTTATCTCCTGTGTGAACTCTCATATGTATGTTTAAAACTGCATTTCGACTGAATCTTTGTCCACAAAGTTCACAAGGAAACGGCTTGTCTCCTGTGTGGACTCTCATGTGTGAGTTTAAACATGCCTTTTCACTAAATCTTTGTCCACAAAGTTCACAAGGAAATGGCTTATCTCCTGTGTGGACTCTCATGTGTGTGTTTAAATGTGCCTTCTGTCTAAAGCTTTGTCCACAAAGTTCACAATGAAACGGCTTGTCTCCTGTGTGGACTCTCACGTGTGAGTTTAAATTTGTCTTCTGACTAAATCTTTGTTCACAATGTTCACAAGGAAACGGCTTGTCTCCTGTGTGGACTCTCACGTGTGAGTTTAAATTTGTCTTATGACTAAATCTTTGTCCACAAAGATCACAACGAAACGGCTTATCTCCTGTGTGGACTCGCACGTGTGCGTTTAAACTTGTCTTATGACTAAATCTTTGTCCACAAAGTTCACAAGGAAATGGCTTATCTCCTGTGTGGACTCTCATGTGTGAGATTAAACGTGATTTGGAAGTAAATCTTTTACCACAGTCATCGCAGCTTAATGATTTTGGCCTTGCCTGGACTTTCCTGCATGACTCTACATTTTTCTCCTCTCCAACACATTTCTTATTAAGCAGACAGGTTGAAGACTTCACTCCTGAATGACTTGTCATGTGTCTTTGAAGAGTCCAGTTACTGACATACTGCTTACCACACTCAGAGCAGCTCAAAGATTTGTTGACAGTTTTTACCTCTGATTCAGGAGCCCTGCTCTCATTCCAGTCTTTCATACTGTCTTCACGTTCTGATTCAGAGTCTGATGAGTTCTTTAGTGGAGAGTCGGGATTGGTCATTTCACCATCCTCTTCATAATCGTCATTAACATTAGTCTTTGAAGAGCTGGAACTGTCTGTGAGTCTTTAAATTTGGGTTCCAGGTAAGTTTTTTTTTAATCCTCCTCACTTTTTAAAGAAACTGTAATGACCATAATACTCATTAACATTAGTCTTTGAAGAGCTGGAACTGTCTGTGAGTCTTTAAATTTGGGTTCCAGGTAAGTTTTTTTTTAAATCCTCCTCACTCTTTAAAGAAACTGTAGTGACCAAAAACCTGATATTGAGTTGGTCTCCCAACAGACTGGTCCAAGGGTCTTTTCTTCCACTCTATGATAAGAGGCTCTGGGTCCTGCTGGTCTACATCAGGCCTTCAGTCTTGATGAGCTCCTTTTAATCAGCTCTAAACAGAGGCAGGAACCACTGAAACACATGTACATTAAGGACAATGTTACATCAACACACACACACACGCGCACACGCACACACACAAAATTTTACCCTCACAATCACCATCTTCTGTCTTCATATACCATATTTTTCAGACTATAGGTCGCGTTTTTTTGCCTTATTTGCATGCCCTGCGACCTATAGAGAGGTGAGACCTGTTTATGGATTTTTTCCCATATTTTTAGACCAATTTTTGGCTCAGATATGACCGTTTATCATTTTGGCAAAAAAAAAATGGTGCAGTACCACTTTTATCTACTAGGGGACACTTCCAGAGAGTCCACCGACCGTTTCTAGCTCAAGTGTACGAAAAAAGCCTCCTCTGCTCGGACTGACTCTGTTGCTGCCCGGCCTCCTGCTCTGGAGGTAACTTCAGTTTGCTGTGTTTGTTAGCTGTTTGTTAGCAAGATAAGTCAAGAACCACAGGACAGATTTTTATGAAACTTACAGAATGTAATCACTGTATGGACATTTACAACTGACTAGCTTTATGAGATGTTTGAGATTAAAAAAAATATCTTTTTAGCATCGTTGTTAGCGGTTAGCTACCGTAAACGGATACTATTTAGATAATTAGCTCATAAACCACTTGGCAGATTTTCTTTCAGCTTACAGAAAGTAATTATTTGGGTTTCATTTACAAACTGTTGACCTGTATGAGACATTTGAGATAAAATTCAATGTTTTATGGGCATAAACGTGTCAAGTTAGCCTTGTTTTATTTCCGTGTATATTTTAGCAAATAGCTCATAAACCACTCGGCGGATTTTCTTTCAGCTTACAGAGTGTAATTATTTGGGTTTCTGATAGGATTTTTAAACACCTTCACCTTAAATATGAACCACACAAGAAGATCATCATACTTTTTGAGTTCGCTCAGATCATGCAAAGAATCGTGGATGTCTCCTCCTGTTCCTGATTCATCTGGGATGTAGGTACAGCATGATTCACCAATAATTTTACACACGCGTCCTCGTGATGCAGTCAGCAGGTAGAGAACGACTCGGTTTGTACGGTTTGTAGGATCATCTCTTTCATTGCTTTCAGCTCTCCCAGAGTTCCATTTGCTGATTTGTAGGTGTCGTTGATGAGGCGGGGGAGGGCATACCTGTTGATTTCAACCGACTCCTACCCCTGGGAAAAGGCTTTGGAAGAACTTTTCCCCTCCATTCCAGATCTTGAATTCCCATGGGACGCCGGTGTTGGTGGTAAGCCCTCCCCATCTTGTTATCTCAGGCATTGAAGAGCGTCCATAGATATCCGTAGATATGTTTAAAGAAATCTTCAGCTCAAATTACTTCCCCCGTCAATAAATGCTGCCATGATTACTCTTTTACCGAAACCAGATAAACCATTAGATACATGTGAAAATTTTAGGCCAATTAGTTTGTTAAATTCAGATCTGAAAATAATATCTAAATTGCTAGCACTACGTTTACAAAAGATCTTACCAAAAATAATAGATCATGATCAAAATGGATTTATATTAGGGAGGTAAGGCTTTCACAATGTGAGGTGTGTATTAAATGTAATTTATAATAATAAAGGATCCCCAGATTCAGCTCTTCTATCATTAGATGCCGAAAAGGCATTTGATAGGATAGATTGGGAATTTCTTATTCAGGTAATGGAAAAGTTTAAATGTGGAAATGTTTGTCCAATGGGTGAAAATATTATATAGAAACCCTTCAGCTGAAATTATAACAAATAGAAATATATCTAAACCAATAAAGATCAGTAGAGGATGCAGACAAGGATGTCCATTGTCACCTTTGCTATTCACTCTGGCAATAGAACCATTTGCTATTGCTATCCGTTCACACCCGCAAATTCATGGAATCAAAGTAGGATCCAATGAACACAGAATTTCCCTGTTTGCAGATGATGTTATTCTATTTGTATCTAAAATAAGTAACTCAATAAAACATATTCTGGACATAATCAAACAATATGGTGAGATATCGGGATATAAAATAAATAAAACCAAATCTTCAATGTTACTCCTTGATAAGAAGGAAAAGATTAATCTAACTCCAGAAATACAACAGTTTAAGATAGTAAATTAATTTGAGTATTTAGGAATACACATTTCATCAAATATAGAACAGGTATCCGCAACCAACTATAAACACATATTAAAAGTAGTAGGTGATTCTTTAGAAAAGATGGATGCCACTGCCAATATCTATGATTGGAAGAATAAATTTAATGAAAATGAATATACTACCAAAAGTGCTCTACGTGATTCAGAATGTTGCCCTTCAACCTCCTCCTGAATTCTTTCCACAAATAAGAAAGATGATACGTTTCTTATGGAAAAATAGGAAAACCAGAATACGCTTATCGTTACTGTACCTCCCGTATGATCGGGGAGGCTTGAAATGCCACATAGACTTTTAATGTAAACCGGCCGCTTCCGCCGGCCGCTTCCGCCGCCCGAAACGCGTTTGGTGGGTAGCCGGCATTAGTCAGTTCAATCTCTTTACCCGTGTTTATCTATGATATCTATGGCTTTACCCGCTTTTTCTCTTGGAAAGGACAGTCGGGCACCCTCATCAGCGGAATGTCCTTGTCAAAAAAGAGAAAAATGGACACAGAGTGTTGGATTTTTCAAGAAAAATGGACTACTTTCTATAAAACTGTTTGTTGACTTTTTTTTGCAATCACTGTGATCAGTTTTTTTAATGTGTTTTAAGTCTTAAATAATTGTTAAACTGAGTAAAAGTGTAAAAGGACAATTAATTTAATGTAAAGATGTTTATAATTTATTTCTTCTTTGCACTAATACAATGAAAAAGTGGACTTACTGTTTGTTCTATGTATTTTTGGAATGAGTTTACTGGTCTGGCCCACTTGAGATCAGATTAAGCTGAATGCGGCCCCCAGATCAAAATGAGTTTGACATCCATCCCTGCTCTAAGTGGACTTATAGCTGGCATGCTATAAGTCTTTAGCTGATGACGCAGTCTTTGACTCAATGACCATATGTCAATGCAGCTATTAGGAGAAGAACATCACGGTAGACTTCCCCTCAAGACTGAAAGGCAAGCAGGAAATGGGAGTTTTTGAGAGGAACTTGACGTCAGAGTTTTCCTCTCCGTTCATTGGTTCATTCGACCAGTGGGAATTAGAGTCAAGCCAACGAGTTCATTTTGAAGTCAGAAGACTGAAGGCTTATTTTAAAGGACAACACCCACCATGACACTAACAATTCACCATATTGTACAATTACAGTAATTTATTATTAGGTCTATTTTCATTTTTGCATTTGGGCCAGGCGAGGGTTAAAAAAAAAAAAAAAAAACAACCCACTCCCGAATGAATCCGGAAACCTGGCCGAAGAGTCCCGAAGGGTCATGCCTTTTGTTACATGATCTCCACCCAGAAGGCAGAAGGTAGGAGTGAGTTTCCATGGAGGTTTATGAGAGAGAGTGCGTTAAAACTGCATATTTCCTGCATATTTCCTTGTGCATTTGTGTGTGGACCAGCGCTCTGATTTTATTTATTATTTATTTTATAACACCGCTGCGGACCTGTTGCAAGCTCTGATTTTATTTATTATTTATTTTATAACACCGCTGCGGACCTGTTGCTGCTCTCATTCATTCTGCCCAGAGGAGCGAGCCGCGAGGTCTCTGGCTCCTCGTTCCGCTGGTCACCTTTGAAGTTCCTCGTGCCGGTGTAATTTGCTCCCTCGAGTGTATTTGCTCTCGTCTATCTCGTCAGCCTTGTTGCAGGGAGCACGCAGGGAGCAGCGCGCAGAGCTTGCAGCTGCGAGGCTGGGTGCCTTTCTGATCACGGGGGGGAGAGAATAAAAAGTCGATGCGGAAATGAATGAATTTGTCGCGATCAAACGAATAAAACTAGTATGTCTAAGTGGATGCTCGCTCAGAATATGAGTGAGCGACAGCAGGATTAATCAACACAACACAGGCAGCTTTAGGGAATATTTAAAAATGCTTCCTTTTTCTTTCCCTCGCTCGCCTGTAACTCCAAGGCGTCACTTTGGTGACGTGAATGCCCAAGTGAATGCCCATATATGGAGAGGGGCAGATTTTCCCGGAGCTGCATGCTAAAATCTGCTATAAATCATGAAATAACACATTTAGTGTTATTTCTCCACAATATAAGTAAACGCTCCTGTATTATTTTTAAATAAACTAATAAATATTAATGGCGATGCAATTTGAAAACATGGTGGGTGTTGGGCTTTAAGAACAGAGAATCTGTTCAGAAAAAAAAGAGGGAATTGTTTAGAGAAATTGTCTAGGAGTGAGGAGACCTAAAGACGCCAGTTAAAGATGAACTCTTCTTAAAGATGAACTTTCTGAGAGGTCAGAGGAGGTGGTCTGAGATTTCAACTTTCCAAGACTTACAACTCAGTTTTGGGGCTGATTCACAAACGTCTTACACCAGATGAGAGCAGAGGTGTCTTGTCTGTGAATTAGACTAACAAAGTTTGTTGAGAAGCCTCTGTTGTTGGGCTGTGAGGTGTTTTTTGTCAATTTACATACAGTTGTTGTGTCTTCTGTCAGAGACTTCAAGGGAACTCCCTACTGTTAAGGTGTGATCTGTCAATTTACATGTATGTGTTACCTCAGCTTGCAATTTACATATGATGGTGCGTGACTTCTGTTATAAATCCACACGCACACACAGTCTAGTTCATTGAATTGATAAAGCTCCTCGGATGAGAAGCGAAACGTCTTCTGTTACAAATAAAGTCCAGTTGATCTTGAATTGAACGCCTTTTTGATTTATCATGTCCTGGATGACTGAGAATCTTCACCAGCTTAAAGATGAACTGTTTCTCATTTCTAAACAAAACTGAAGAAGTCATTCTGACATATTAATCAACTTTGGCACAGTTAGACACCATCATATGAAGAATAACACACTAGTGCTAATATTGCAGAATAACACAGCATAATAGCAAATGATCATAACAATGACATAAAGTTATTATTTTGATTACAGTACCTTTGAATTGGAATAAAATTAAAGAGGCAAAGAGTCTCTTGGTGAGTGATTTGTATTTAAATTCAAACTAAATGAATAAATCAAAGCTCTGTCCTTCACTGCAGGCTTTTAGAGGAAGGTTGCCTCACGGGCAGGTTCAGAGAGACGAAGGTGTATTAGTGACCAGTGTCTGGTCCCCTACAACAGCAAAACACTGATGGTACTAATGATGACAAAGGAGCTGAGGAGATGGTGGAAGAAACTTCACAAGAAGCCCAAGCAATCCAGCACCTTGAAATCTCTTCTTGGGACAGTCTACTCACCAACAGTAAAGGAACACAGACAGAAAAGCCGACCATTTAAGGTTGAAGATGAAATCAGAAGATACAGGGCAGAAAATCCTGCTGGACTCAATGAAAATCCTCTGACCGGGTGGAGGTCCAATGAGAGGGAATATCAGCTGTTGGCTCACCTTGTGAAACAACACCTGTGTGTCCCAGGGACCAGTATTGCATTGGAGAGGGTGACATTGTCACTTCTAAAAGGAGCAGCCTAACCCCAGATCATGTCAATGAGCTTCTTTTCCTTCACAAGAATCTCACAACTAATGAGAAGTGAAAACAAATTCACAAATAACAGTACTTAGTTTAAGTTTACTTTTAGTTTTGTAATCATTATTGTTTTGCACTTAAAGAAGCAATGCCTTAGCAGGGGTGTCAAACTCATTTTCACCAAGGGCCACATCAGCATAATGGCTGTCCTTGAAGGGCCAGATGTAACTTATAAATGTAACTACAGGTAGTCCCCGACTTACGAGCGCTCTTACTTACGAGGTCCCGGACTTACGAGCATGCATCTCATTAAAAAAAATAAAAAAAATAAATAAAAAAAAATTTTTACTTTTTTTTTTTTAAATAAATGAATACATGTACAGTACTGGACAGTCACCAAGCACTTAGCCTATCCTAACACAGTTTTTAAAGATGAAGGAATAAGTTGAATTGTCTCCCTTTCACATAAAGGGAGCAAGCTCCCTATGGAGCCTGCAGGGAGGAGGGAGACAATTCAACTGACTCCTTCATGTTTAAAAACTGTGTTAGGATAGGCTAAGTGCTTGGTGACTGTGCAGTACTGTACATTTATCTATTTATAAATAAAAAACAATAAAAAATAAAAATACTGTATATACTGTATATTTTAATAAATAGATAAATGTACAGTACTGTACAGTCACCAAGCACTTAGCCTATCCTAACACAGTTTTTAAAGATGAAGGAGTCAGTTGAATTGTCTCCCTCCTCCCTGCAGGCTCCATAGGGAGCTTGCTCCCTTTATGTGAAAGGGAGACAATTCAACTTATTCCTTCATTTTTAAAAACTGTGTTAGGATTGGCTAAGTGCTTGGTGACTGTCCAGTACTGTACATGTATTCATTTATAAAAAAAAAAAAAAAAATTAAAAAAAATATGTGATCCTACTTACGAATTTTTGACATACGAGCGCCCCCTAGGGACGGAACTCGCTCGTAAGTCGGGGACTACCTGTAAACGTTAGGGCTGGGCCATATCATATCGTCCACGATAATACCGGTAAAAACAGCTTGCCCGGGCAAAAAAATGATATCATGATATGCTAATTTCATGACGTAATACGTCAGAACGCCCCGCCCCCTTAACAACCGAGCGCTTAAACCGACAAAACAGAACTGCGCACCTCCCTCCACTAGTCTGCGTGCAATATTTGCTGGCTAAAAATGCT
Organism: Garcialebias charrua; assembly: GCA_038048925.1. NCBI lineage: Eukaryota > Metazoa > Chordata > Actinopteri > Cyprinodontiformes > Rivulidae > Garcialebias > Garcialebias charrua. The sequence goes on along the minus strand of JBBPBX010005620.1, from coordinate 51,317 downwards.
AAAAAACGAACAACTCGTGTCTCAGGCAGCTTCTCCCTCTCTGTGCCTGCGCGCAGCACAGAGAGCTCAAATGTCTCCCCCTCCCCCGCTCCAACCCGCTCTGCAGCCGCTGTATGCTGCGGGTTGCAGCCCGTGTCCCTCGCTGTTATCTCAAACACGCGCAGCTCAGCTGTCTATTAAGTTCCACAGTCGGTCCACGGCAGTTCAGTTAAAAAAATGAATCAGAGAAATGACACGTTCCTGCAAGAAAAGAGGAAGCTGAAGCTTCAGGCTACAGCTTCAGCTGCACGCCTTTCAGCCCTACCCTGACTTTTGTGTGTGGGAGCAAGTGGCTCCTCTTTAAGTTAGCCACCAATATGTAAGGAAATAATGTAGGGGTAAGGTATTTAAACACTTACTGGACCACCATTATTGTAGAGATATAGGATTTACTGGTCAGTTTACTGACTTCCCTATATTTTTTTCCCTATATTTTTAGATGCGCAGGTCTGAGCAGACTTTATCTGCACAAACTGCCACCAATTCACGGGGTCTCAACTTTTTCAGAATAAATCAATAAATCTGTGATGTGATTAGCCAGAAATGTAACTTCACGAGAGGCTTCAACTTATGTTGGTCTACCAAAAAAATAGACCTTTTATTGAAACTATCACAAAAATTACACAACATTTGTATCGATATTAGCTCTGATTTAATAACTACGTTGACAATAATTCAAATTAAAACAAACAGACAGTCAGGAACTTAAACTGTTGGCACATTACTTGACAGATTAAAGCTTATGAAAAATAAGAAATAGGAGGAAGAAATAAGTGGAAGCTAAGCAGTGGTGTCAAAAGTATTCACATTCATTACTCAAGTATAGATACTGGGATTTAAAATTACTTCTGTAGAAGTAGAAGTATCAACTCTAGCTTTTTACTCAAGTAAAAGTAAAAAAGTACTGGTTTCAAAAACTACTTAAAAGTATAAAAGTAAAAGTAGCGTAAGAAAAAGCAACAACAAAGACAAATGCTTAGGCTGCACCACACATACTATTGTATACAACCCCACCTCCCCCACAAAAATCATTTTTTTAGACTAGATTATATTATATGTTTATGTTTATTAAATTTGTTCATTTTTTTACAAAAGAAACAATACAAGACAATCTCATAAATGATATTGTACAAAATATAAAAAAATGAAAGGTAGCAGAAAGAAGAATAAATCTTATTATATCTGCCCCTTACTTCCAACAATCAGATTAAACAACAATAATCAACCATGTAAACAATAATAATCTTCAACCAACTTTTTTCCAACAATCAGATTAAACAATAATAATCTTCAACCAACAGTACAAAATGACTAACTCTTTTCTAATTTTCTAACTAATACAATACACATTACGCTATTTCATATATATTTTTTAACACATTTGTTTTGATCATTTTCTTAAATGTAAACATTGACTTGGCATTTTTAACTACATTCTCCAAGCCATTCCATAATCTAATTCCCTGGATTGAGGTAGAACGTCCCTTCAAACTAGTTCTGAATTGTGGTTTTACAAACATCTCTGTCCCCTTAAGATTATAACAACTTTGTCTTTTAACAAAATGCATTTGGATATTTAAAGGCAATGCATTATTTTGAGCTCTATACATAACTGATAAAATATTATAGTCTACCAAATCATGGAACTTCAATAACTTCAGTTGATAAAATAATGTACTTGATGGATGACGGTAATGTTTTCTAGTGATAATTCTTACAGCTCTTTTCTGTAATACAAAAATAGGCTTTGTGATTGTTTTACACGCATTCCCCCAAACATCAATACAATAGATTAAGTGTGGAACAATGATTGTGTTATACAACAAATACAGAGCTTTATCATTCAATAGGTCTCTGACTTTGTACAGTACTGCAATCGATTTAGCTATTTTTATTCTTACAGAATTTATGTGTTGTTTCCATGTCAGTTTGTCATCAATGATAACACCCAAAAACTTCACCTCACTCACTCTACAAATCTCAACATCCTCAATTTTGAGTGGAACATCAACAGTTTTCTTTTTATTACCGAATATCATGTAATTAGTTTTTTCTAGATTTAATGATAATTTATTTATTTTAAACCAAGTTTGTATCTTGACAAATTCCGTCTTTATCAATTTCAACATTTGTTCTATATCTTCACCTAAACAGAAAAAAGTGGTATCATCAGCAAAAAGTACACATTTAAGGAGTCCTGACACATTTACCAAGTCATTCACATATAAAATAAAAAGCTTTGGTCCAAGTACAGAGCCTTGGGGAACTCCACATGTGATATTACAGAGGTCAGATCTTACATCATTTATTTGTACAAATTGTTTCCTATCTTTTAAGTAGCTAGATACCCACTGTAATGCTGGTCCTCTAATACCATATTTGTTCAGTTTTTCAAGGAGAATGGTGTGATCAATAGTATCGAATGCTTTTTTTAAATCAACAAAAATACTGATACAATATTGTTTTTGATCGACAGCAGTAGTTATTTGTTCCATTAATTCCATGAGAGCCATTGATGTAGAGTTTTGTTTATCTATAAATTGATCTAGTCTGTTTACAAATAGTTTTTCAAGAATTTTTGAAAACTGTGGTAACAAGGATATAGGTCTATAATTGTTGAATACACATTTATCACCATTTTTAAAAAGAGGAACGACCTTAGCTACTTTCATATTATCTGTCTTTTATCCAGTCTTTAGATCTCTTGTCTGTAAGATGTTTTACTACATTCATTATTTCCTCTTTGTTAGTTCCATTTAGAAAAATACTATTTGCACAACCTGTAATTGAGTGGATCGCATTTTTATCTACTTTTGGTATTTTAGCTGCAAGGCTTGATCCAACATTCACAAAATATTGATTAAATCCATTAACAATTTCATTTTCATCATGAATTTCATCGTTGTCTTTTACAAAATATTTTGAAATACCAGTTTTTGCTTTATGATTCTTCAGGACACTATTCATTACTCGCCATGTTGCTTTCATATCACCATTACTTTTATCTAATAATTTACTATATTATTCTTTCTTATGTTTCCTTATAATTAAATTATATTGTTAATGTTGAAAAACTAGGGGTGCACTAAGCTACCTGTCTTAACTGCATATATGCCCATTGAAAATAGACACATTTAAATGCAAATTTAAATATATTAAAATAACCATACTGTATAGGGGTATTATTGAGCATTTGCCTGCAGTGTGAACATAGTCTATGAAGTAAAACTTTGTTAAGTTCAGTGAAAACTCTGACAGAAAGAAAATATGTTTTAAATCTGAATAAAAAAGAGAAACAATGTTAGCAAGCAAACCCAGAGCATGTAGCTAGTTCCATGGCTAGTACCTCCTAACCATAGAAAACATTATACAACATTAGTATGTTACTAGGTCACTAGAAGTCAGTAATCAACTGATAAAAAAAAAAACTTTCAGCTTACCTCAATATTAGGCATGTAACGAGATCTCGTTGTACGAGATCTCGCGATATTAAACTCCCGCGATATCTCTCGTTGAGAGGTAACGTTGTCTCGCGAGACGCTAATGCTAGCGCTAGCAGAGCCCCTAGCAAGTCAGCGTCATGGACAGCATGGCTTCGCCGGATGAAGTTGCTATAGAAGACGCCCCAACTACTGATGGAGGGTCCCGGTGCCGCAGACCATAGCCGCAGACGCCTCTACATTGACATGGAGGGTCCCGGCGCTGCCCCGGATGTAAAGACACACGCGTAAACAAACACCGGTGTGACCGGTGTTGCCAGATAGAGTCCCACCCACCCAAAGCACTCTTTACCCGCAAAAGTCAGAAGGAAAATCGCGGTGAACCGCCCAATCTGGCAACACTGGTGAGTGACGACGGCTGCTGATGCGGATATTTATGTTTGGAAAGTCCTGCGTGAATATCTATATTCTACAAAAAAAAAACGGCAAAATGAAAGAAAAGTAACGAGGCTATTTTTAAAAAGTAAGGAGTAGAAAGTACCAGTAATTGCGTGAAAATGTAAGAAGTAGAAGTATAAAGTAGGCTGAAAAATAATTACTTTACTAAAGTATAGATAACTAAAATTTGTACTTAAGTAAAGTAACGAAGTATTTATACTTCGTTACTTGACACCTCTGAAGCTAAGTTAACTGAAATTAATTATTTTGAAAACAACCAGGGTGGCAAACTTTCCCATACAGGTCTTAGCTGGGCTTCTCACACGCTCAGAACACATCAACGCCTCGTTACCTGTTGACGATACGTCTTGGAGATAAGAGTTGAAGTTTGTGGACACTAACGGACTGTGTTGTCCAGTTCAACGTCCAGATGACCTCCGCGCGTGTGAGCTGATTCAGACGAGCAAGAAGCGCGCTTCTCCCGGCAGGAATAGAGCCAGCTACTGGCTGGACTTTCAAAATAAAGCTTCAGAAAACAAATTCTTCCAGAAGATGAGTGAGTGAGTTACAGTAAGCTTTACTGTAACTCCAGCTGAAACGTGGGTCTATTTGACACATTGACCGGAATGTCTCCAGCTTTTCCAGAGGAGAGAAGCAGGTTGCGACTTAGTTCTCCCCAAAAGCACATAAGTCCAAATAGGAAGTGCACCTTTATATGGGAGGCGGGATCTGACCCACCTCCTTAACGACTACTGGCTGAACTAACAAAATAAAAGATGGAAGTTTAATTCCATAGGCAGAAAGACTCTTGACGGACAACAGGAAAACTGTTTACATAAACAGCCAGATGGACTGGCCTGTTGAGTCTAGGTTGCAGACAAAACAGAGAAGAGAGTGAACAGCTTACCCTGACTCATGTCCTAGATTTCAGAGCACACTTGTATTGTAGAATAAACCAGCAGAAGTCAAACTCATGCAAGTAACAGATCATCATTAAAATGACAAAATATACTGTTGATCAATTCTGAATTAACACACATTAAAGAGAAAGTTCAATCTGATTAATTAGTGTCCATTAATTCATAATAATTGTAAAAATAAAAGTGTCCATTTGTCTCCTTGAGAGTTTCAAGAAGGTGTAACACTGAGAGTTTCAAAGAGATGCAGAGAGGTGTACTTGAAGGTCAAGACAGAAGGCCTGTATCACTACATGTTTTTGAATGAAACTTGTGTGAAAGTACCCCTCCTTTTTGCTAATGTTAAATTTTATTTTAAACTGACCAATTAAATTGTTACTTTTACTCAACCTTGTTCCATCTGGGTTTTTAATGTTACTTCCGCTTCTCCTGGCTGAGCCGGGTCGTAACACAATCTAAATAACAGATCATTTTTATTTTTTTTATTTTTATACTTGGGAGACTGAATACTTTACTAAAAAAAGTTATTTCAGTAAAATTACCCCTTGTTGTTTTTTTAAATTTTATATACAGTAATACTGCAAAGCAACATGTTAAGTTAAATTTGTCAAATAAATATTTTTTTTTTTGGTTATATCACAAATTTATCGTTATTGTGATAATGCTCTGATATATCACGATATAATTTTTGAGCCATATCGCCCACCCCTACTAAACGTAATCGAATGTAATGTAAAATAAATGTAACTACTCCTTAAAGCTACAGTATATAAGATTGTAATGTAGTCTGTAACTTTTCAAACAATATATTTTTAACATATTTCTTCACTCAGTCACTATCTACTGACAAACTGATGTTAGACAAAGTAATCTCTGAAAAAAACTATAGTCCCCTTGCTTCTCTATCAGCATTTATAAAAACACTGAAAACACAGAGTGACCAGGACACTGACAGCCAATAAAAACAGAGTTTGTAACCAGCCAATAAAAACCAAGCTTGAATTCGAATCAGCCAATAAAAACAGAGCTTGAATTTGAATTTTAACAGACCACAAGGGGGCAGTGCCATATATGGCTCTGAGGGGGAGGGATCAGAATGCTTTGCTTGTTGAAATTTTTTCTAAGTGCTGATGTTCTACAGAAACTGCAGACTCCACCTTTAATGTTAAATAACTCATTATTTATTATAACTTATTCAAGTGACAATTACAGTTGCATAGAAAACATATGTTTGCTTGTTGCTCTAACATAAATCCTTTTAGATTTTGTCAGCTTATGAAAACCCACATAACTCCATTATTGAGGGATCAAACTGTCCAAGTTAATAAAGAAAAATAACATAAAACCGAGCTGCAAAGAACATGTATGACACATGTAGCATTTTACAAAAAAAGCCTACACACAGTCTTGTATCCAACTGATGGTTTGAAGACAACAATTTGTGTGCATGCACACATAAGACCTGCAAACATTAAATAATTACAACAGCAGCTACACATAAATAATATGTAATCAACTAAAAAATACCAAAATAAAGGTCGACTCAGTTCACAACTATATTACTCAAGTTTTTTTGGTTGCCGGTAGTCTTTGATGAGGAGATGCTGCCTGTCCTTGAATACACCAAGTGGATGCTCTCTCTACGATTGATCTTGTTCTGAAAATGATAAACACAAAATAAAATGCAAGCACAATCATTAAATTGCAAACCGTTTAAATGTTCTTCTTCTTCTTGGTTGAATTACATTTTAAAGGGGACCACATATTGGTTTTATAAATTTTTATGGTATGTCTGTGGGCTATCCAGACCATGTTCATTCAATTTAATGCACAAAATAATTCTTAGATAATTAAATATCCCCTTTCTAGTTATGCATTTTCTCTTCCGTTCTAAACAGCCGGTTTATGATAATGAGCTCTGAATTCCACGCCCTTCAAAAATCTGTTTACATTAACTCCGCCCTCTGTAACAGCCAGTATCTCTAATCTGTTGTTGTTTTAAAATTAGCTCTTTTTTTATTACTCATTTGACTTACTGTTAGTGCTAGCTTAAGATAACTTACCGAAAGCCGTCTGCACGCGCCGCCATTAGCAGCTCCTTTTAGCGTTAGCCCACCCGAATCCGAGGCTAATGATAGCTCCTTCCTCCTCCGGCATACAGCTCCGCTCGTTGCATGCGGCGCTTTGGGAGCGATCGCTGAGCGATCCGCGGCTGCTGCTCCAGTCCAGACACATACACAAAGTTCACCGAGTGTTTCCAGTTAATTTATCCGTATGAGGCAACCTCTGACCGGACCCACGGTCCTCAAATGGTGGGTTGCGCTCCCGCCCGCAGATAGTCCCTTCGTCGGCGGTCTGCTCGTTTTACGTCTGCCGGCTGCTCGTTGGGAGCGATCGCTAATACGCTAAAAATTGAACTAAAACGTAAAAATAACAATTATACTTTATTTATAAAGGGTTTATTATTTATTTATTTATTTATTTATAAGGCGGCATTTCCGGTTCCTGGTTCCCGCAGGAAGTTGTTCAAATAATGCTTAAAATTATATAAAAAATAATAATAATGATACTTTATGCATTTATAAAGCCATTTAAAACAACCACAGCTGCAACAAAGTGTTGTACACATGAAATTAAGAACATTTAAACAAAAGATGAGATGAAATCAGGAAAAACAACCGTCACGTCTATTATACTGAAGTGGGTTGAGCCTAACCAGGGGTTGCTAGGTGAGGGGCTGGACTCAGGTTGGGGTGGGTTGTCCTGGCGCTTGTGACGTCACAAGCTGCAGGATTTGAAAACGAGAAATTCATATCACTGAAAAATAAATCTACTTAGAGTAAAGAGAGAGAGAGAGAGAGATAAGAGATTTATTTATTAACATTGCACCAGTTAATTAATACAACGTGATTATGTAGCACAGTCGTCCAGAGAGGGAGAGTATGCAAGCTGCAGCATTTCCAAACACATGACATGTTCTTCTGCGCGGCCGCGCTCATCCTTCTCCGGATGAAGGTCAAACAGATATGGAAAAAGGAAAAACACAATAGGTATCATTTGTGATATTCAAAAAAAGAATCTATCAAAGATTGCCTTAAGACACTCTATCAGCAATAAGCACAACCAGACAAGACATTGTTGCAGATTTGACGACATGCAAGGAGATCAAAAGAGTCTGTGAGCAGCACTCAGATAACACAGTTCAGCAGTTGTTAAGCTTGGCGCCTCCGAGCGCACTCCCAGAGACCTCTGGGGAGGGAGGGGGGGGGTCAGCAGTGTCTCTCAGCTTCACTCCAGGAGAATAGTTCCTAGCAAACGGCCTTCTTCTTTTCCAAGGTCGAGCAGAAACTAGATTAGATAGTTATTGTTTATCTTCAATCCAGGCCACAGTGTTCTTTTTGACTGCAGCCTTCCAGAGTCCAGGTGCTGTTCAGGTCCAAAATCGCCGAATCAAATGAGTTTCCGAAGCTACGAACCCCCATCCGTGCCCTGATTAATGCCGGGCGGCTGTAAACGAGTTCCAAAGCGCACCGCAGGTCCACGGTGGTCTACCGCTCCCATTGTGCGGTTCAGCTCGTACAACAGCTGGGTTGAGGAGCTCACAGCCCGGATCAGAGACTCTTGCTGATCAGGAAGTTTGGCCAGTGCGCCGATAGCTGCCGAAGTCTTCCTGATCTTCCAGTAACAGACAGCTCCGCTCACGCCAAAAAACAGAGCAGCTGCCACCAATATCCCAATAATCCACAAATCTTCCACGTCTTCGACAGACAGGTTCAGGTTCAGGTTACTTTATTTATACCCAAGGGTAAATGTGGTTTGCAGTGGTACAAAGCATACATCCATCCATGCGCACACACAAATAAAAACAGTAAAAACATTTAGTAAAAACACTTAAAAGAAACCATAAACAGATAATAAACAACAAGGACGGTCAAACACATGGGTTGCCACTGTCCCCACGAGTCCATCATGTATCCGACAGCGTGCGTGTCAGAGGGGCAGGCCGCTTCTCCTGGCCCGGTCCGCTTCGTGGAAAAAATCTTATCTATAGATGAAACAGCCCAATTTATTAACTCCATCGCAAATTGGTTCGAGTGAGCGCTGAAGAGTCACGGACGAGACAAAAAGCAAGCAGGGAGGAGGAAAACTTAGGGAGGGTAGGAGCAAAAAGATATGTGACTTGCTTTGTCGAGAGCCGGAAGAGGAGTAAATATAGAAGAGTAAATATACCACTGGGTCTGGTTCTTTGGCCCTAGGACTGTTTTTTTTAAAGAAGTAAATACCCAAGGTAGAGTAAAAAAAACATTAAAAAGTGAATTTTGCATCTGTGGTCCCCTTTAATATAATTTAATTGTTTTAAAAAAAATGCTAACCTGACAATCAGGAAAGTGGACAAGATTGTCCTGTTTCACTTGCCACATCCATAAGTCCAATTTATGCTGGAAAGCCGTGATCATGTCGGGCATCTGCGTGATGACTTGTTTGCGTTCCTGCAGCTTCTGATTCAGTTGGGCAAGATGGTCGGTTATGTCACACAACACAGCAAAGTCCTGTCGTGGTCCCATGCATTACAGCTACATCCAACAGCTCCTCAGTGATAGAGAGGTCCGACTTTACGCCTCTAATAAAAATTAGCAACCGCAGTTTGCCTTGTAATTCTTGGGCAATGTGTTGCTTTTCTTGAAGGCTAGCTTTAGCATACTTAGCTTCGTGTTTGGTTTCAAAATGTCGACGCAGGTTGTACTCTTTGACAACAGACACCGCCTCGTAACACAAAAGACATACCGGTCTTTCTCCTTGAAGCACAGACAAGTATTCGCCTACCCATCTTTCTTGAAACAGTCTTCCGTCTGCATCAACTTTTCTCTTTCTGGACATTTTAGGATGTGGAAACAATGCCGCGGCTACCGTAGTCGAAAGGCATTGTGGGGCTACCGTAGTCGAAAGGCATTGTGAGAAATGTAGTTTTTGGTCAAATCAAGCTCGTATTTATTTTTAGACACTTTTAAGCTCTCACGGACCACATCTGGCCCGCGGGCCTTGAGTCTGACACATGTGCCTTAATGCAATTTGCAGTGATGGAATTAGAGGTTAACGGTACGCTAAAATCACATTTCGGTTCGGTTCAGTTGCAATGAGTGCTCGGTTCGGTTAATTTTCGGTACAAAAAAAGACAAAAGAAAGACTTACAAAATGTTTTTTTATGAAAATATGCCAAGTAAAAAAATATGTTTGTATAATTTTTTTTTTAAGTGACCCATTTGGATGATATTTTAAATAAAAAAAATTAAATAATATTTACAATAAATAAACTATACTAACAATAAAAATCTTAATAAATACAATAACAGTCAGATCCAGAACAATGATAAATGGTAAATGGAGCTTACTTATATAGCGCTTTCCGGCCCCCTGTGAGGAGCCCCAAAGCGCTTTACAGCACCAGCCATCCACCCATTCATACACACATTAGCCCCTTTCATATGACAGCTCAGTCCGGGCCTGATGCGTGTTCAGTCCGCCAACGAGCATTCAGAAAAAACACCAAGGCGGATTGGCGAGTAAATTTTACTCGCCTCTGATGTGCCCCTGATCCGCGAGCAGAGGTAGTGTCAGGCCCGGATCCGAGCCGGGCAGACCCACTTGTGAATGCAACCCACAGATCCACGCTCAGAATATGATGATGACAAAAGTGAGCGACCGCAGGATTAATCAACAAGCAGATTTATTAACAAGGGAATATTAAAAATGACACGAAACTGCAACTTGTAAAAGTTAGTTTCGCTCTTTTTTTCTCTCTCTCTCTCTCTCTCTGAACAGCGGAGGAGCTGTGTGTGCGCGTGCGCTGATCAGTGCAGCTGTAGATTACTGAGGAAATATTAAAAATGACACTAAACGACAACTTGTAAACGTCTGACGTCTGTCCCACAATAAATATGTTGCGGTCCAGTTCAGCTCAGCTGTGTTCTGCTCCACACCTCTCTTGGATCGCGCTGCGGGTTCACTTATGAACACGTTTATGTGAGCGGGACCTGCCCGCCTTCAACTGTGGTCTTATGAATGACCCGGGGAGGATTAAAGTCGGACTGGTCTGTGCGGCAATTGCACGGATTTGACTTATGAAAGGGGCTATTCATACACCGGTAGCGGTAGATTGCCATGCAAGGCGCCATCCAGTCTACCGGGAGCAACTCGGGGTTAAGTGTCTTGTCCAGGGACACAACAACACATGTGGCGGGAAGCGGGATTCGAACCTCCAACCTTCCGATCGGGGGTCGGCTGCCACTACCACTGTGCCACGGCCGCCCCTAATAACAATAAGCAGCAACAGACTGTTTACAATCTAACTAATCAAGTTTTAGGTTTTTGGCCAAAAAGTCCAACTTGTCCATATTTTCTGCCAAAAGCACATATCGAGTTGCAGTGAATATCTCCAGCGGTGGAGAAAATCATCTCAATAACAACAGGTAGCAGTAGTGCGGCTGTATTTGTCCTCATTACTCACAACCTCTTCTTGGACCTGCTCCCACCTGTCCCTGGAAAAGTTCAGAGCTCAGTCATCACAGACTTCTTAGCTGGAGGTGATCTCTGGTGGATTTCACTGAACAAGAAGAATTAACTACTATCTCTGTCCCAGACAAGAAATAAAACACAAAGAGGTAAAAAAAAAGGAGTTAATAAGATTATAATTTTAAATTAAAAGTTAATTAGATCATATTACAATAAGCAATACCTCTTCTTGAACGGTTGTTATGAGGTGGTGGAATCTCTCAGTTATCATCATAATCGTCATCATCATCACGATCATCAGGGCTTGTTGACAATATCAGTTTTAGTTTTTTCATAAAGTGCTAAATTTTTGGCTGAAGTGTTGATTTGGTGGATGTCGTAGCGGTGCTCAAGAACTTTAAAGCTGGCGCATCAACAACATTCAGACGTAGATCCAGAGCTTTAAAAACTCCTACAGTTTGTGTTATTGCTCTGGACCGACGTGAATTACCTGATGAAGGTTGTTTAAATCGGTCTGCTCTTCTGTAGAAGACATTCACGTTTGGATGATGTTGTTTCAAGTCAGTTAACGTTTCAAGTCAGTTAACAAGTTAGACGTGTTGCCTGCTGCAGATCCAATCGTCGTGAAACAATGTCGACACACAGCTTTGGATTTGTTCACGTCTTTAAACAAGAAAGCCATAATGTTCCCAAACAGGAGACCACGAGAAGCTAGACTACTACTGCTACGCGTGCTGCAAGATAATAAAGCTGTGCTGAAACACGTTTACGAATTTTTAGTTCCACGGCACATAATCTCTTGTAAATTACTCTTGTAGCAAAGGGACAAAACAAAGTACATTTGTATTTTGTAACACAGTTCTGTCATTTCATTATTTGAATTGAAATTGAATTGAAATTGAATCACAGTTAATCGATTCAGAACAGTATAAATTGAAATTCAATTGATTGTAGGGATATAGCACCCTCATGTCCATATGGGATGTGGGCCTCTCCACATCTCTCTGAAACTCTCAGTGCTACACCTTCTTGAAGCTCTCAAGGAGACAAATGGACACTATATTTTGTTACAAGTATTATGAATTAATGGACACTAATTAATCAGATTGAACTTTCTTTTTAATGTGTGTTAATTCAGAATTGATCTACAGTATATTTTGTCATTTTAATGATGATCTGTTACTTGCATGAGTTTGACCTTTCTGGTTTTATTTCTGCAAAGCAAGCAGGCTCTGATTCTAAGACACAGTTCAGGGTAAACTGTTAGCTGTTCAACTTCCTTCTCTGTTTTGTCTATGAAGTTAGCCATAATATTCTCTGTGCTCACAAGCAGGCCATCTGGCCGATTTGGTAAACAGTTTTCCTGTTGTCCGTCAAGAGACATTTCTGCCTATGAGATGAAAACCCATCTCTTATTTTGTTAAAACCAGCCAGTAATCATTAAGGGGGTGGGGAAGACCCCGCCTCCCATATAAAGGTCATTTCCTGCATTTTGTTTTTGGTGCTTGGAGAGAACTAACTCGCAACTGGTTTTCTCTCCTCTGGAAAAGCTGGAGACGTTCCGGTCATTGTGCCAACTCGACCCACGTCTTAGCTGGAGTCACGGCAAAGCCTTGCTGTGCCTCGAATCACTCATTTCTGAAAGAATTTGTTTTCTGAAGTTTTACTTTGAAAGTTCAGCCAGTGCGATTGGGGCCTGTTCCTGCTGGTGAAAGCGTGCTCCCGCTCGTCTGATCCAGATAAACACGCACAAAGTCATCTAGACGTTCACTGGACAACACAGTCCGTTAGCGTCCACAAACTTCTCAGCCCTCACCTCCTAGACGTCTCGTCACCAGGTAAAGAGGCTTGTTTGTATGCTGCACGTGTCGGAAGTACAGCTGGACCTGTTTGGGAAAGGCATGCCACCCTGGTCTGGTTCAAAATAATCAACTTCAGCTAACTTAGCTTTCATCTTCTTCCTCCTATTTCTTATTTTTCATAAGCTATTAATCTGTCAAGTAATGTGCCAACAGTTAAATCCTAACTGTCTGTTTGTTGTAAACCCACAACAACTACGGCCTAACCAAACCCAAAATGAACAAGAACAGGTGGTGACAAGACAGAACCAAGAAAACCAAAATAATCTGCGTGCAACAGCTGAAGAGTTCTGTCCTTCTACAAGGGAAGCCACTGTCAGTGAAAGAAATACTGCTGAAACTGACGAAAGATCTGAAATGTGTGAAAGAGATCAGGATCAGTTGGAGATGGATGAAACCAGAGGGGAAAACAATGTACGGAGATCAGAGAGAAGAGGGAGACCAACAGAAAGACTAACATATGAGACACTTGGTCAGCCATCATACAGCTGTTGGAGTGCAGGTGTTAGCCCGTTGCTATTCAACCAACCCTTCACAATGACACCTGGTCTACTGACATTTCCCTATGTTCCATATCCACATCTGTATCAGCAGTACACTCCCATACAGTGAGACTCACACAAGAAATTGTTAATGTCAGGAGACATTTTTTTAAGTGAGGGAGAGTGTTGAGAGGTGAAAAACAAGGCAATAGCAAATTAAAGCAATAATTAAGAAAATAGGAAAATAGACACCCCAACATAATTTTTATTTTTGTATCTTTAATTTCTCATTGTATTAAGTTCTTTAGTGTCATTTTAGTTAGTTCTATGCAATTTCACACAAAACCGCTAGAGGCGCTGTTGCGTTGGTGGCATAGAAAGATTGAGCACACAAGAAGAAGAATAAATCTTCTGGTTGAATGTGAAAAAAGGCTCAACGTGTGTGTCTCGTCTTTCTCATACCACAGCATCACACGTTGAGAGATCATCTTACACCGTACCCTCCACCATCCAAGGTTGCAGGGTAACAGTAACAACTGCTGTTTTTAAATGTGCTTTATAAATAAATCTGACTTGACTTTTCCTCCCCTCACCTGAATGAGGGCGAACAATAGAGCTCAAGATTACCAACTCTTAATCGTCCCTCTGCTCCACTTTTTTCAATTGATGAAGAGACAGACTAAAACAAGAGCCAGTTTCATGGCTGCTAAATTACGTTAGCACCAGCACATAGCAAGAACAGAGCAAGTCCTTCACTGCAGATTTTTCCAATTCCCTTTGTAGCTCCACACGCTCAGGAAAGAATCTGCATATGATGACTGTATCACTTTCTGTGGCATTTCAACAGCTCAAACAACTATGGTAGAGTGACCAAAACACAAGCATGGCCGCCATGATTAATTGAACAATTTGTTTCTTTTCAGTCTTTAAAATCCTTCAAAAGACTTAACATTTATAATATATTGATTAATCTACAAATAAACACAGTACGAGCAAACAAACTGTTCCAGCCTCGTGAAAGTGTGTTTTTGTGACTCAAGACACAGAAAATGTGTTGGCTCTGAGACTATCTCTCTGTTGACAGTAAATTAAAATAATACTTTCCATAAAAAGCTTTTCATCTCCTCTGAAAAGTTCTTTACCTCCCCGGTGAAACTCAAGCTGTGGTTTGTTTCCCTCCATCTCTGTGAATGAACTGATCTCAAGTTTGCTGGTTTACATCATGCCCTTCATATATTTCAAACTATATGCTGTCTAATTTCTCATTGTAATAATATAAGTGCATTTAAACACTTACGGGTCCACCAAATGTAATAATATAGGAAAATTGGTCAGTTTACTGACTTACCTATATTTTAGATGAAAGGTTTGAGCAGATTTCATCTACACACATCTATCATCAATATTCACGAGTTCACTCTTTTTCCAGCTTAAATTGCTTTGATGTGACTAGACAAATGTAATTTCACGAGAGACGTCAACTTATGTTGATCCACCAAAGATAGACCTTTTATTGAGACAATCATAAAAGTACATTACACATTTGTATCGAGATTAGTTCTGATTTAATAACTACTTGAGACAAGAATTCAAATTAAACAAACAGACAAGTTATGTTTAACTCCCTGTTGGCACATTTACTTAAAGTTTACTGGCTTAGGAAAAATAAGAATAAGAGGAAGGATTAGAATGAAAGCTAAGTTTAACGGAAGTTAATTATTTTGAAATGCGACAGGGTGACACTTTTCCCGACCAAGTCCAGCTGGACTTCTCACCCGTTCAGCATACAATCAACGCCTCATTACCTGGTGACGATATGTCTCTGGAGATAAGAGCAACGAAGTTTTGTGGACACTAACGGACTGTGTTGTCCAGTTGACTTCCGCGCGTGTATGGCTGATCCAGACGAGCAGAAGTGCGCTTTTTCCGGCAGGAACAGGGCCAGCTCCTGGCTGAGTTTCAAAATAAAACTTTCTGAAAACAAATTCTTTCAGAAAGGAGTGAGTGAGTCACAGCAAAGCTATCTGCCTGGTCCCCACTGCACAACTCGAAACGCGCCTGCCGCCCCCTTTTGGCCGCTGGTCACGGTCCCACTGGCCACTGAAGACCGTCTGATGACGCCCACTAGGGGGCAGCAGAGGGAGGGGTCTCTAGCTTGTTTTCCGGGTTCAGTTGTTGTGTTGACTGCACTTCCGACGGTCTTTGATGAGATAAAACGTTTTTTTTATGTTTGGGGTGATCTACACTGGAGAGAACAGCAGCCTGTCAGCAGCAACTGTAAAAATGCCACGTTTATTACCGGAGTTTGGTTCCAATTCATGGAGGGTCGATCCGGTAAGTTTAAAAAGTCCAACAAAAGTCCCGTTGTGGTTGTGTAATCAGATAGCGAGGCTCTCCCGACTGTTTGCCGGATGCGTCGAGCCGCCAGAGATCAACATTTGGGACGTCGGCGGCTCGACGGCTAGGTTGATTTGGACGCGCGCGTGCCCGCGAAGGGAACTTGGGCTGCCGCCGCGCCGCTTTGATCACTCGAATCGCGCCGCTTCCCTGGTCGCAGTGACTCCACGCGTCTCCTCATAGACTTTGAATGTAAACCGGCCGCTTCAGCCACCCGAAATCGGGGCAGTGGGTACTAGGCATTATACTGTGACTCTGCTGAGAAACGAAGGTCTAATTGACACAATGACCACCACGTTTCCAGCTTTTTCAGAGGAGAAAACCAGTTGTTGAGTTAGTGGTCCCTCTTTGCACTAAAGTCAAAACGGAAGTAAGACTTTATATGGAGGGCGGAGTCTGCCCACCTCCTGAATGGCTACTGGCTGGTTTAACAAAATAAAGGAGGGATTTTTCATTCCCATAGTGGAAGGTCTATGAAGGACAACAGAAAAACTGTTTACATAAGCGGCCAGATGGCGCTTGTTGGTACAGAGAATATTATGGCTTACTTGATAGACAAAGCAGAGAAGGAAGTCAAAAGTTTCCCTGACTTGTACCTTAGATTCAAAGCCTACTGTACTGAAGAATAAACCAGCAGAAGGGTCAAACTCATGCAAGTAACAGATCATCATTAAATGACAAAAGTATACTGTTGATCAATTCTGAATTAACACACATTAAAAGAAAGTTCTTTCTGATTGATTGGTGTCCATTAATTCAAAATAATTGTAACAAAATAGTGTCCACTTGTCTTCTTCAGAGCTCAAGAAAAGTGTAACACTCAGAGTTTCAGAGAGATGTGAAGAGGTTTAAATCCAATACGGACATGAGAGTGCTGTATCCCTACATCATGAACCACGGGACTACCGGTAATTTTAATGAAACTTTCAGAAAGTATTCACTGGTTGTACGTCTACAACTTTTAACCTTTTTTTTTATGAGATCCTTGCTCTGTTTTTTTTTTACCATATCAGCATTATTTCTGTGATTCAAAACTGGGCCATATCTGAATGTCTGATCAGCTTTTGAACCTTTTACAGATAAATCAGAACAATGTTGACTTGATTTTTTTCACCCTGTAGTTGGAGGCTTTAAAACAAACAAAAAATGTTTTACACTTGAGGGAAAACCTGGAATTCGGAGCCAAGATGGTGTAGTGGCAGGTATTCCGACTTGGGACCCGGTGATGGTGTAGTGGCAGGTATTCCGACTTGGGACCCGAAGGACGCGGGTTCGCGCCCCGTCCACTACATACCTTGGGGTGTCTATGAGTGCACACCTAATTCTCCAGCTCCCCGGGCGCTTTCTGGCTGCTCACTGCACCACCTGGTGGTGGTTGGGTTAAATGCAGAGACGAATTTCGTCTGTGTATGGAAAACATACACAGATGACAGGAAAAGACGTTATTATTATTATTATTAATTCCACCTGCCTAGACTGATGAAATCAGCATTTGAGATTTAGTCAATTTACTCTGTAGGGAAAAGTAAAACTTCAAAAGATGATGGTACAAACAGTCTTTGACACCGTTTTTAAGAGGACTCTTACTTGATAGATTTAATCCACTCCTCCTTCTCCTCAGGCGTGGGTGCTGATATCCTGTAAACAACAGGGCCGTGCAGAGACCACTAAAGGGGCAGGTGCTCAAAAAAAAGGGGGGGCACATCTAACCGCATTTTAGGACAGAATATTAACAAAGTCACATAGCTTTCAGAGTTTAATAAACAATGATAAATTACAAAATTGTGAGATATACAATCAAAGCTAAGGAAAATCTCTACATAGAACATACAACTATCCATATGTAAAAATTTTATTAGTAATTTCTTTCTGCAGGTCTACTTTGTTATAGGAAAGTATTGCAATATTTAAACCTGTGATTTAACAAGATATGTAAATCAGCGCTACACCACCAGACATTTTTTGTCTTTACAGAATTATACAATTAAAAATATAAACAAGGGCACAATGCAACTTTTTAGTGTACTGTAATCTATAAAAGAAAGAGCTGCCTGGTTTGCTACACTTGCAGTGGAGATGAAGATGGTCCATTCAGAAATGCAGAGCTGCATCAAACTTTAATGTGGAACTGCAGAAAAAGAAAAAATTGAATTGTTAATGCATGTCACCATGAGAAAAGCCTACTGAGACTAACTGACCACCAAAATGTATACCTATACAGTATCTCTATTTGTGTCTTAGTGTATTTTATAAGTACCTATACAGGTAGTCCCCGACTTACGAGCGCTCTTACTTACGAGGTCCCGGACTTACGAGTATGCATCTCATAATTTTTTTTTTTTTTAATAAATGAATACATGTACAGTACTGTACAGTCACCAAGCACTTAGCCTATCCTAACACAGTTTTTAAAGATGAAGGAGTGAGTTGAATTGTCTCCCTTTCACATAAAGGGAGCTAGCTCCCTTTATGGGAATGGAGCCTGCAGGGAGGAGGGACACAATTCAACTGACTCCTTAACTGTGTTAGGATAGGCTAAGTGCTTGGTGACTGTACAGTACTGTACATTTATCTATTTATAAATAAAAAACAATAAAAAAATAAAAATACTGTATATTTTTAATAAATAGATAAATGTACAGTACTGTACAGTCACCAAGCACTTAGCCTATCCTAACACAGTTTTTAAAGATGAAGGAGTCAGTTGAATTGTCTCCCTCCTCCCTGCAGGCTCCATTCCCATAAAGGGAGCTAGCTCCCTTTATGTGAAAGGGAGACAATTCAACTTATTCCTTCATCTTTAAAAACTGTGTTAGGATAGGCTAAGTGCTTGGTGACTGTCCAGTACTGTACATGTATTCATTTATTAAATTTATTTTTATTTTTTTTACTATGTGATCCTACTTACGAATTTTTGACATACGAGCGCCCCCTAGGGACGGAACTCGCTCGTAAGTCGGGGACTACCTGTACATTTTCTTCAATATTTCCTCTTCGTTTCTTGTCAGTTTCTCTTCTCTTTTTTCCTCATTGTCTCATCTTCTCTGTATTGAGTGGAGGCCAATATCTCTTATATATTTCAGTCTCTCGTCTTTCTTTTTTCCCCATTCTCACATGATTCTCACATGACGTCGTGGGCAGAGCCTAAATAGCAACAAAAGATTTCTTATGTGTGCAAATAAAAGTTAATGTTTTGCAAATAACTTTTTAAGTTCACAAGAGAAAAAATTGTTATTTAAATAAAAAAAAAGTTTTTAAACAAAAGGTTTTGTTAAAAAAAAAAAAAGGAAATCATTACAATTCCAAAAGTTTTGATTATAATTTTACTTAACTGAGGTTTTTTTTTTTTTCATTGAATAATTGTGAAACAAATTTAACTCCATACTCTGCGAACCAGACCCTAAACTTACTTCAAGTTTGGATAGAGTTTTTTCCCCTTCATACGCTTTTATTGGACAGGAGCAACTTGATTGGTTATTACATATATTATATCTATTATGTTAGTTATTTTTAATTCTAAATGAATATCCTTGTTGGACTTTTATTTAAAAGGGACCACAGATGCAAAATTCACTTTTTAATGTTTTTTTTACTCAACTTTGGGTATGTACTTCATAAAAAAACAGTCCTAGTGCCAAAAAAATGCAACCAGTGGTTTATTTACTCTAAGTATATTTATTTTACTGTGATAAGATAGGTTTCGTTTTCAAATCCTGGCGCTTGTGACGTCACAAGTGCCAGGACAATCCCCCCGCACCTTTAGTTCAACCCCTCACCCAGCAACCCCTGCTGCGGCTCAACCCATTTCAGTATAATAGACGTGACGGTTGTTTTTCCTGATTTCATCTCATCTTTTGTTTAAATGTGTACAGCACTTTGTTGCAGCTGTGGTTGTTTTAAATCAAAAAGAAATCGCTCCCAAAAGCGCTGCATGCAACGAGAGGACCTAAAAGGGCTGAGGAGGAACGAGCTATTTTTAGCCTCTAAAAGGAGCAGCTCATTGCGGCGCGCGCAGACGGCTTTTGGTAAGTTATCTTAAGCTAGCACTAACAGTAAGTCAAATGAGTAATAAAAAAGAGCTAATTTTAAAACAACAACAGATTAGAGATACTGGGTGTTACAGAGGGCGTAGTTAATGTAAACAGATCTTTGAAGGGCGTGACCATGAGAGCTCATTATCATAAACCAGTCGTTCAAAACGAAAGTTAAAAATGGCAGAATTAAAAAGGGTATAATTGATTATCTAAGAATTATTTTGTGTATTAAATTGAATGAACATTGTCTGGATAGCGCACAGACATACAATATTTTTTTTTTTAAAAACTATAAGTGCTATTCTCCTTCAAGATACATTTACCTAACGCTAGAATAAATGCAATGTACATTATGCAGCAAAGGAAATTAGAAGATCGGACATATATCCATTATTGAGAGATGATAGGTTTTAGATGGGCGATGTGCTCCCTATTGCATAAGTAATACTGAAGAATGACTGCTATCATTAATGACACATGGAAGCTTATTAGTTATCAAAGTCAAAAGTCAAAGTCAACTTTATTGTCAGATCTGCAATATGTACTGTACAGGACATACACAGGACCGAAATTGCGTTTCTCTCAGTCCCTCGGTGCAACAGTAAACATCTAAACATTGAAACACTGAAACATATAATAATAGACATAAGCATAAAATAGTAAAACTAACACTGTCCTGAGTTTCTGCATAGTGGTATAAGAGTATGAAAATTGAAAATTTACACCGACTCTAAAACTAAATCATTAAACATTAAAGCTTCAGTATGTAGCTTTTTTTATGAACATATTTCTTCACTCTGTCACTACCTCCTGACAGACTGATGTTAGCCAGGTAATCTCTGAAAAATTAAAAAAAAAAATATTGTCCCCTTGCTTCTCCAGGTGGTAAATAAGCATTTCTAAAAAGAAAAGGTGACCCGCCATTTTCCAGCCAATAAAAACAGAGTTTGTAACCAGCCAATAAAAACAGAGCTTGAATTTGAATCAGCCAATAAAAACAGAGCTTGAATTTGAAATTCAACAGACCACAAGGGGGCAGAGCCACATATGGCTCTGAGGGGGAGGGATCAGAATGCTTTGCCTGTTGAAAATATTTCTAAGTGCTGCAGTTCTACAGAAACTGCATACTGAACCTTTAATGAACATAATACTGTCCTGAGTTTTTGCATACTAGTATAAAAAAAGAGTATAAAAAGTATAACTAAAATAAACTAAAGGTTTCTAGCATTGACATTTGCAAAGTGGCAAAGCAGCGTATGAGTTAATGTACACAGTATATGTATGAGGTAGTAGTTGATGTTGTTATAGAGGCAAAAAGTGGCATATGCAGTAAGGCACATTGGGCATCCCTAAATAAGACCGTTCAGAGCACACTGTATATGTATCAGCAGTGGTGTAGATATTAGAGTAGTGTAAATGTAAACAGTAGTAATTAAATGTAAGCAGTAGTAATAAAAGTAAACAGTATTAATAAATGTAAACAGAGAATGTAAACAGTATTATGACTATAGGCAGTGATGTAATACAAACATTAGTGCAAGTATGAGAAGTAGTGCAAACTGTATGAGCACATGACCGAGAGTTTAGTGAATAACCCGTTTGATGACACAGAGTCCAGTGTTAAAATCTTTGTGTTGAGTGGTAATGTGTGAGAAAGTTTTAGTGTTAAGGCAGTTCAAATGGGAGGGGGCAGAGCAGGCAGAGTGTTTAGCATCCTGACTGCCTGATGAACAGAGCTGTCTCTCAGTCTGCTGGTTCGAGCCTGGAGACTCCTCAGTCTCCTCCCTGATGGCAGCAGTCTGAAGCAGCTGTGTAGTGGGTGTGTGGGATCACCTGCCATGCAGAGGGCTTTCCGAGTGAGGCGTTTGCTGTGTAAGTCCTGCAGTGAGGGAAAGGAGGTGCCCACGATCTTCTCAGCTGCTCTCACAATGCGCTGGAGGCTCTTGCGGCTGGATGCAGTACATGCACCAAACCACACAGTGATGCAGCTGGTCAGGACACTTTCTATGGCACCTCTGTAGAAGGTGCTCATGATGGGGGTTGAAGCTCCAGCCCTTTTCAGCTTGCGGAGAAAGTAGAGACGCTGGTGAGCCTTCTTTGCCAGTGATGCAGTGTTCCTGCTCCAGGACAGGTCCTCTGAGACATGCACTCCCAGGAACTTGGTGCTGTCTACTCTCTCCACTGCGGTGCTGTTGATGGTCAGAGGGGCATGTTGGGCATCCCTCTTCCTGAAGTCCACAACAATCTCCTTTGTCTTCTCCACGTTGAGAGTGAGATTGTTGTGTCCGCACCACAAGGCCAGGCGGCTCACCTCGTTCCTGTAGTCCGTCTCATCGTTGTTGCTGATGAGACCCACCACTGTTGTGTCGTCCGCAAACTTGATGAAGTGGTTGGAGCTGTATGATGGTGTGCAGTCGTGTGTTAGCAGGGTGAATAGAAGGGGGCTCAGCACACATCCTTGTGGGGCCCCTGTGTTCAATGTGATGGTGCTAGATGTGTTACTCCCGATCCGTACTGTCTGTGGTCTCCCGGTCAGGAAGTCTAGCAGCCAGTTACACATTGAATGTTATCTTGCTTTGCTAGCAAAGTCATTAGCTAGCACCTAGCTAATAGCGCAACAACAACAGTGTTGCGTATTCAGCTATTGTACTTTGACACTAGAGGGCGTTGTAACCAGTGGCGGCTGGTGATTTTTTTTAATGGGAGGGCACAATCTAGTGGTCATGAGTCAGCACGAACATGAGTCTGTGAGCAGATTAATGCCTGTAGTAGTTTTGTAATTTTTATTAATAATAAATTTGTAAACCTGAATATCTCCCACCCACAGCATATTACTGAATTAACTCCTTTTGCTCTCTACAGAGACTGAGGAACAGCTTCTACCCTGAGGCTGTTAGACTCATGAATCTCTAACCAGAAGAATCACTGTGAAATATCACATGTTGCTGCTGATCTGTTTCATGTTGCTGCTGATCTGTTTCATGTTGCTGCTGATCTGTTTCATGTTGCTGCTGACAAAAAAATCTGTTTCATGCTGCTGTGTTCATCCGTGTTCATCTGCTCATACAGACTCATGTTCGTACTGCTGTTTGGAGTAATGTTTTCTATGATATTAGTGCTTAGTGTATTTTTAGTTGATGTTTTTCTTAGTTCATATCTTGGATGTTATTACTGTTTTTCTTTTACTTTTTGTTGTTGGATGTAACTGGGACCCTGTGTACATAATCTTGTTTCATCACATGTACCACATGTGGTGCAAATGACAATAAAGATTCTCTGACTCTCTGATTTAGGGCTTTTTCAATTATGCTAAATATGAAAAGGTGGGTTTTGGCACCTTTCTCTTCCATATAAATAATAAAATATTGGGGCATGGACAATATTTATTTTTCCTGGTAGTCAAGAGAATAGCAATGGCTATTAGTCAGCTTTCTAATTATTTAACATATAACAACTATTTATTTTATGAGTATATGTGTACATTTAATAGCAACAATTCAAATTCACATTGCACTTGTAAAGATGTAACTAGTTCTCCTCACTTTGTCACAATACAGAACTACTATGATGAAAAACGTAAAAACCTACATCATGCATTTACTGGTAGCTTCTCTCACCTCTAGCTGAATGTCCTCTTCTTCAAGATGTCCTCAACCAGAACTGCCCAGTGTCTCCTGCTCCTGCAACAAGCAGCAGAACCAAAGTAAGAGTCCTTATAAACCATCAATCATCCCTCAAGATCAAGACCTGCTTTACTTATCTAATATCCTCTCCTGTCCACCCACAGCTCGCTCAACTCCCTTTTTCCTGGAAAGAAAATAAAGAGACTTACAGTATTTTTGTAACTGTTTTCTGTCTGTCCTTCGGTTCTTTGTAATACCAATATCAACTACCTCATACACATACTGTGTACATAAACTTCATATGCTGCTTTGTCACTCTATTACAAATGTCAATGCCAGAACTTTCATTTTATTTTATAGATATACTTTTTACACTTTTATACTACTATGCAAAAAACTCAGGACAGTATTACACTTTTATTATTTCATTTTATGCTTATGTTTATTAAATGTTTAGTGTTTTAGTGTTGGTGTAACTTTTCATACTTTCATACTACTACTATGCAAAAACTACTATGCAAAAACTCAGGACAGTATTACACTTTTATTATTTCATTTTATGCTTATGTTTATTAAATGTTTCAGTGTTTAAATGTTTACTGTTGCACCGAGGGACAGAGAGAAATGCAATTTCAATCCTGTGTTTGTCCTGTACATATTGCAGTTTTGACAATAAAGTTGACTTGACTTGACTTTGACTTTCTTTCAAAATGAATAAATCCTTCTGCTGCTTGGCTACTTTAACTATAGCTTTGAAACAACAGTACAACTTAACTGAAAGTTGAGGGGTGGAACAGAGCCATGTTTATTCATTATTCACTCAGATTTATTCATTATGAATTATGACAATGACACCATTACAAACTGCTCAGTGCTTGAACAAAAAGAGAACAGTTAACAACAGATAACAAGTTCATGAGCTGACAAGAGTCAGACGTTCAGGTTTATAACTAGCAACTTTTATACCGTTTGTGGCATTACTCATGCCCTGTCATCTGTTCATCCACAGTGATCTTTATAATGTTAAAATTAAATTAAAATAATTATATAATCACTCTTTCATAACATGAAAAATTCAAACTATTTAATGCTTAAATCTTTCTGCTACTTGGTTTCTTTAAATTTAGAGTGTCTTTGAAACAACCCCAGCTGGCATTTTGACGTCTAGTCACCGTTGAATCAACATTTGACGGTCGTGTTGGATAACCGTTGAATTTTGTGTTGATTTTGCAAATCTAATCAACGTTGAAGTAGCAACATCATTTCTACGTCAGATTCTCAACGTTGAAGTAGCAACATCATTTCAACGTCAGATTTCTCAACATAGGTGAATTTGCCAACGTTTATTCAATATTGATTTTGGTTTAGATTTTGCAAATCTAATCAACGTTGAGGTAGCAACGCCATTTCCACGTCAGATTTCTCAACATATTAAGTCCTGCATTTTAACAGTTTGACACAAAAATACATTTTGATCACTGTTTCAAGTATTGAGGTGCTGATGTGATCTCATCATATAACAGTGCCACCCTAATTGGACTTGTCTATTTTCACTATGAACATAGCAATCACAAAAATGTCTGAAAAATAATTTAATCTACATTACATGTTTACAACACAGTCAGCTAGGAAGAATCCAACAGAGACCAGAAATTTAGAAAACTGCTTTATTGTCTTAGACAATAATAATAAAAAAAATGGCCCAAACATTGGGCAACACTGAAAGGAATTCTTGTCCATTTCTGCTTTTAAAGCACTTAAATCAATTTTAAATATTTATATACAGATTTCCTGTAAAATCAAAAAGATAAAGAAGATGTGGGCACTCAGCCTGGGTACAGCTGCTACTGGACCCCCAGGGTGTCTTTGGTGAACCTGTAGCCAGGATGTGGGCACTCAGCCTGGGTACACTTGCTCGAGGACCCCACGGGTGTCTTTGGTGAACCTGTAGCCAGGACGCGTCTCATACCCAGGAAAGGGACGGCCTGTCTTGGCCAAGGCTGACTGATCTGTTTAAAAAATAAACACAAAAGAAGAACATTTCTACAGCAGCTATTGTAAATGGTGGTATAATTTTAAGCAGTGGGAATGATAATTTTGCACCACAATTTTTAGCTTAACTGGGGCGAAAAAAGAAATATGAACATGTGACATTTGCTGAAGTCAGTAAAAGTTGTTCAGACTAAGCAACGTGCTGCATTTATACTGTCAATATTATACTTTTGATCACAATTTACCTTTGTCCACGAGAGGAAGACCTCGACCTCCAACGCCGCCTCTGAGAAAGGGACTGTCTTGGCCAGGTCTGACTGATCTGTTTAAAGCATGCAACAGCAAAATTGGTACACATCGCATCGTGAGTTAGATGAATTGTTACATCTCTAATTTTGATCATATTTAAATTAAATACCTTTGATCATTAGAAAGAGACTCAGAGGGACTCCTGCTACCATTGCATCCCAAGATTTGAGATTGAGTGCTTGAGGGGATGTCCATCGGGGTTCTTTCTGCATTTTAGAGGGTTTAAACATAAGTGTTAATATGTCAAAAATGTAAATTACTTTACACAAGGTTTCCAAGTACCCCAAGGGGTACGTGTACCCCCATTTGAGATACAGTGGAATACTAAACTTAAAAATATTTGATACTCAAAGACAAAACGGGTCTCACACAAATACATACCAAAATGAGCATTTGTCGTTTGTGGAGGAGTAGGCAGTATAGGGGATAATTAAGTTTTATCGTTTAATGTTAAACATATTTCTGAGACATTTTAGGCTTAGTGGCCTAACAGAGCAGACCAAAACATTAACACTAACACTGGACTGTTGTCTGCTAAAGGAGGTGGTTTTTGTCTGCTCTGTTAGGCACTGTTTCTCAAATGGGGGTACACGTACCTTCTCTGACCCCGGTCTCTATGCGTGTGTGTTGGTCTGCTGAAGGCGCGGACAGATGCAGCAGAGGCCCCGCTCCCGGAAGGAAGTCGTCGTTTGGGTCCTCAGCGTAGATACGAGCCTCAAACGAGTGGCCCCTCAGGGTTATGTCGTCCTGGAGGAGGGGCAGGGGCTCCCCTGCTGCCACCTGGAAGAGATTTTTATTACAAAATAAACTAAACTTTTAGTATAAGTTATGGTTTCCAGAGAGTTTTCAGCTCTCCGTCTCACCCTGAGCTGCCACTCCACCAGGTCGGTTCCAGTGATCATCTCGGTGACGGGATGCTCCACCTGCAGCCTCGTGTTCATCTCCATGAAGTAGAAGTTGTGCTGAGCGTCCATTACAAACTCCACAGTACCTGCAGGAATGGATCACAACATTTGTAGTGGGTGTGTGTAATAAGTCGCTGTGGTGGGAGGAGTTTAGCTTTGCGTGTCTTCACCTGCTCCAACGTAGCTCACGGCTTTAGCTGCTCTGACAGCTGCCTCTCCAAGTTTCCTCCGAACCTCAGGGCTTATCCCAGGCTGAGAAAGTCCAGGTGGAAATATGGAGGAAGGTAAAGGATAAACATGTTCACAAGTGTCTATAAAACATATCCACATAATTTAAACCTCAGGTGAAGAAGGTGCTGGTAACCTGTTGTGATTCATGAAAAAAGCTTCAAAACAAAATGCTTCTTAAGATCCCTCACGCTTTTGAAGCCTCACTGACCACAAAAAGCTGCCTGCAGTTAAATCCCAAAGTTGCTACAATCTTAAGGGAACAGAGATTTTTGTAAAACCACAGTACAAAACCAGATTAAAGGGACGATCTACTTCAATACAGGGAATTGGATTGTGGAATGGTTTGGAAAATGATGTAAAAAAAAAAAAAGCAAATTCAATGTTTATGTTTAAGAGAATGATCAAAACTAAATTGTTGAAAAAACACATATAAATTAGTTAAATGTGAAATGTACTAGAAATTGAAAATTGGGATGAGTTATTAATTTTGTTCTGTTATTTATAGATGATTATTGTTTGAATTGATTTTTCAATTGATTGTTTTAAAAAAGGGGCAGGTATAATAAGATTCTTCTTCTTTCTGCTACCTTTCATTTTATGTTTTGTTTTCATACAATATGTGAAATTGTTTTGTGTTTTAAATTAAAATAAATAAATAAATCATGTTTTTACTCAAATAATTCACGGGACTAAAAACAAATATTAAGAAGAAAATAATGTCACAATTACACAACGATGGAAGGATTACTTCACAAAAAGTACCTCAACTTCAAGTCCGGATCTTTGAATTTAAAATGTCTCATGTGACAAAGATGCTGAATATAAACCCTCTGTTTTGATTAAACCGTGTCAAACGGACATCTGTTTTAAATGTAAACAGCTGTGAACTCCACTCACCCCTGGAGCTTCCTCTATGATCTTCTGATGTCTCCGCTGGACGCTGCAGTCCCTCTCAAACAGATAGACGGCGTTACCGTGCATGTCTCCAAACACTTGAACCTCTACATGTCTGCCAACAACACACAGCGAGACATTTGAAAACTTGCTAGTTCTTCAAAGACCAAATCAAACAGTCCTCTGAGCGTACCTGGGATCCTCTACGAACTTCTCAATAAGCATGACGTCATCATTGAAGGACTTCCTGGCTTCACGTCTCGCTGACTCCAGCTGTTCGATGAAGTCCGAGTCTGACCGGGCGATACACATTCCCTAAAACACGCAAGGTTCAAATCAAGCTCGTGGAAGTTATGCTATCAAAGTTATTTCAGTTCTTCTCTGCGTCCTTTCACCTTCCCTCCTCCTCCACGGACTGCCTTGATCATCACAGGATAACCAATCTTTGCAGCCTCTGCCTGCAGCCTCTCGTTGGTTTGGTCCTCTCCATGGTAACCACCTATGATTGGCACCCCAGCAGCTGACATGATGTGTTTGGATGTGCTGAGACAAGAAAAAAAAAACTTGCATTATAACTTTTGGAAAAAAATGTCTACAGTTGCAAAGACGCTCAGTCCTCATCAGAAAAACTCAAAAATATGTGTTTCAGGAAGGTGGGTCACCTCTTGATGCCCATGTCTCGGATGGCTGAAGAAGGCGGTCCGATGAAGATGATTCCTTCCTGTTTACAAGCTTCTGCAAACTCTGTTTTCTGACAGGAAGCCATAACCAGGATGGACTGCCTGTAAACACAAACGTGTAACGTTTAATGAAGAGAAAGGTGGAAATTATTATTTTTTTAAAGATGGAGGATGAAACGTTCTTTATGACTTTAAGGAGAAAAAGTGGCCTGAGTGTCGTGTTCCTCACATGGGACCCTGACCTCCTGGCCACTTCTAAAACTTTCTCCATGGATAGGCAACTCTGTTGGGAAGGAGAAGGCCCGATGTGGTAGGCCTCATCTGCCTACACATGAAGCAGAAGAACAGTTTAAGATCACCATGCCTCATTCTGTTCTGCAAAGAAGACAGAGATGAATGAGAATATTTGATTAAGTGTCTTACCATGGCCACATGCATGTGTCTGTCTGTTTTTAACACTGGACTGCTAGCCTGGCTCCGCACGCTAGCAGTCCGAGCTAGTTAGCTCGGACCGCTAGCTAGCTAGCTAGCTCGAAAATATCGGCACAGCTAGTAAAGCCGTTGGTAAATTCTGCGGTTGACTGTATGCCCCAAAATAATCGTTCAAAGTTTGTCACGGGTTTATTAACTAATGTGATTTACAAAACTTTACTTACTGTTGTTGTAGTTGCTAGCCCGCGCAAAGCCTAGAAGATAGACGATCCACATCACGCATGCGCACACCTTTCTTCTTCTTCTTCTGTGAGGTTTTGTGGCAGTTTACATTCTTCCGGTGTATTACCGCCATCTAGTGCGCACACCGTTCACCATACAAAAAAAAAAGAAGAAAAAAAAAGTTCCGAAAAGATGCCGGGAGAAAATAAAAAGGGTTGAAGAACTCATAACATTAGATTCATAGTTGAGGTTTCAACATTGCATCACTATTCATGTGTCAACACTTTTCCAACGGTTAATTAATCAACATTGATTGGATGTTGGAACAAGGTTATTTTTCAACTAACATATTCCAGCAAAATCTTTTTGTCACGTTTGTGAAAAATAATGTTGATAATACATACAACTCAAAACTGGTTTATATTTCAAAGGTGAATCCATGGTGAGTTAACAACACCGTTTCAATGGTTTGGTGTTCAACATTGTTTTGATGTTGAATGAATGTTTTTTCTTAAACTGACGCTATTTCAACCATATTTAAACGTTTAAAGTCGGTCGCCAGCTGGGACAGCACAACTTATAATGAAACTAAAGTTTAACTAAACTAAAACTAAAGTTTATTTATTCATTCAGATTTATTCATCAGAAAATTTGCAACTGCTGCAAAACTAAACGAGACAAAAGTTAACACAGCCACTCTGAGGAGTAAAACAGTTCATGAGCTGAAGTTGGACAGTGTTGCGTTTTCATGTTCACCGGCGTTGTTTTCTCGTTCAGCACTCATGTTAAGAACCACACTTCTTTCCGTCAGATAGCTGTAGCTTCTTTATTACGAGTGGCACACATGTAAACTCTTCTTCTACAGCAGATCTAGAACAGCGCTACCTACACACAAGAAACTCACTGCCCCTAGTGGACAACAACGATATAACATGCACACATAATAACAACAATAACATAAGATGAGAACATATTCCAACACCCCCCCTTGTTCTCATCTTCTTTACCTTCTAGACCTTATTGTCCAAAAAACCATCCTTTGAATTTCAAAAGTTTTGTCTTTGATGCAGGTTTGGTTAAGATGTCCGCCAACATATTTTCAGATGAACAGTACACCACTTTGATTCTTTCCTCTCTTAGTGCATCACGTATAAAATGATACTTTACATCGATGTGTTTGGATCTCTGTCTGTTCACAGGGTTTTTACACAATGCAATGGCTCCTTGGTTATCACCATGAAGCAGTGTGCAGCTGTACTTCTTGTTATCAATGCCATTTAAAAGTTGACATAAATACAGGCTTTCTTGTGTAGTAGCTGTTAACCCAATGTACTCAGCCTCACATGTGGAAAGAGCCACAGTTGGTTGTTTCTTGGATTTCCAGGAAATGGCTGGACCTTGTGGTGTTAAACTGAAACAATAACCCGTGGTGCTGCGTCTGTCCTCCACTGAGGATGCCCAGTCCGAGTCACTGTAAGCTATAAGTTTCAAGTCTTCCTTGTTCTTCTTGAAATTTAATTCGTAGTCACTAGTACCTTTTAGATACCTTAAAACATGTTTAGCGTTTATTAAATCCTCTTTCATAGGTTTAGCTAATGTCTGGGAAAGTTTGCTTACTATCCAACTGATGTCTGGTCTGGTGCAGGTCATAGCATAGATCAGACTACCTACTATCTCACGATAGTTCGTAGGATCTACTACATTTGTTTTGTCGCTCTCATGATTTTCTTTGTGATCGAGCTTTGGTTCACATGGGGTGGATCTGGGTTTGCAGTCTAGCATCCCGTATTTTTCTAACACTTTTAGGATGTATTTCTCTTGGCTCATTTTTATTCCATCTTCTCCTTGTTCAAAATGTATACCTAAAAAGTTTGATATTTTTCCTAAGTCCTTCATGTTAAACTTTGATTTCATTGTTTCTTTGAAACTGTCCAAAATCTCAATGCTGCTAGCAGCGATGATCAGGTCATCCACCCAAATGAGCACGATAATCGTGTCGTTTTCTGTTTGTTTTCTGTACACACAATGATCAACTAGATTTCGTTCAAAGTTGTTTTGTTCAAGGTGATCGTTCAATAGTTTGTACCAATTTCTCCCTGATTGTTTTAATCCATACAAGGACTTCTTTAATTTATACACACATCTCGGTCCTGTTTCTGTTTGTTGTTCGAACCCCTCTGGTTGATCTATGTAAATTTCTTCCTCAATTGGGGCATGTAAATAAGCTGTTTTGACATCCATCTGATGTACTTTAAGGTCGTTCTGAACCGCTATCTGCATTAATGCTCGTACTGACGTTATATTAGCTGTTGGTGCAAAAGTTTCATGGTAATCTATACCTTCTGTTTGGCTGTAGCCTTTAGCTACAAATCTTGCTTTGTAAATCTCTTTTCCTTCATTTTCTTTAAGTGTATATACCCATTTTCCTCCAACTGAATTCCTGCCCTCTGGTAGGGTGCTCAGTTCAAATGTTTCATTTTCTTTGAGCGAGTCAATTTCATCCCTCATGGCTTGTCTCCATTTTTCTGCATGTGGTGACTTCTGAGCCTCATTGAATGTTTGAGGGACACCAAATACAGCCCTGTAGCAATGATCGATAGTTATTTGTGTCGCATCTGATTGGTAATCTTCGAGGTATTTTGGGGGTCTTCTCTCTCTTTTTGGATAACGATCACTTTGCTCTGTTTGAGTTTGTTCATGATCAGTTTTACTCTCAGTGATATAATCTGAAAACTCGCCATTTTGAGTTTCTTGAAGAGTAACTTCCTCTTTGTCACTTGGGGTGACATTTTGGGTAATGTCCTGAGTTAATGGTGTTACATCCTGTCTATTTTCCTGCATTGGGTATCTGTCACTCTGGATCCCTTGCTCCCAAACATCTGTCTGTGTTTGTTGGTCAACACCATTTTCTTTGATGAATTTTACCAGCCTGTGTCTGGAAACTTTTCTCATCTGTGGGTGGTACACTAAATAAGCTGGGCTGTTTTTGTTGTACCCTAAAAACAGTCCCCTTTCTCCTCTTGAGTCTAGTTTCTTGTGTTGGTTGTTGTATGAATAACATTCTGATCCAAATACCCACATATTTGAAAGATTTGGTTTTCTTCCTGTCATTAAGAAATATGGGGTGTTCTTGGTTCTGTTATTATAGCATCTGTTGCGAACGTGGGCAGCACACTGAATGGCATATGGCCACAGTTCTTTAGGTAATCGCTTTTCTAACAACATACATCTTCCCATTTCAAAAAGTGTTCTCCCTTGTCTCTCTGCTTTTCCGTTTTGGTGTGGGGAGTATGGTGATGATGTTTCGTGTCTAATGCCTTTATCTCTGAGTAGTGTTTGAAAGTCGTTACCTGTGTACTCAGTACCATTGTCCGACCTAAAACACATAACATTCCCATAGGGTGCCCAGTCTGCCAGAAACTTCTTTGTCGCTTCAGTCGCTTCACTTTTGTTTTTCAGAAAATAGACTGCAACAGCCCCAGAGAAGTCATCAGTAAAAGAAATAACATACCTGTGTCCCTCTAAGCCTGTAGGGGTAACAGGTCCTGACAAATCAGTATGGACCAACTCTAGTGGCTTGCTCGTTCTAACATCTGACTCCTTGTTTCTGTTGTTAATAAATTTCCCTTCTGTACAGGTGTTACATTCCATTTTGCTGTTGTCAGTGATTTTCATTCCCTCTACCACATTTTGTAATTTCATAACATCAGTCATGTTACAATGTCCTAATATTTCGTGCCATGTTTTCAGGTCACAAGCTAGCTTAACTTTATCATTGTTGGTTATGTCATTTAAGTTTTCCTCAATGTATCCTTCATCATTATTTTTCATCCTCAGGTAATACAGTTTCTCATGAACCTCAATAGGGAACACAGTACCATCTTTACCCAGCAGTTCATTTTGCCCATCTGTGAATGTTACACTGGCTCCATTTGCTGTAGCTGATATCACAGAAAATATGCTCTGTGGGTAGGATGGGATGAATAAAGCATTTTTCAGAGTAATTTTAACATACCTTCCCTTTGAGTTCAACAGTTCAATTTGTACATCACCACGCTTCAGTGCAACGTTGTTCATCTTCTTTCCATCTGCCAGTTCCATGTAGTGTCTGCTTGGATTGAAAGTCTTGTCGATTCTCGTGAACAGTTCTTCATCAGTAATGATGTGTGATGTTGCTCCACAGTCCACCATTATTCCATTTTGCTTGATGTTGCGGGGCAGATGATTCCAGCTGGCTTTGGACACCATGGTCCAGTCCCCCTCGTGGTTGTCCTGCACATCTGACGTCTGCTTGGCCTCATCGTTCCGTCTCGGTCCTCTTCTGCATGTCTGGTCACTGTGGGTTGTGCCTTTGGACGCCATGGCCCAGTCCCCCTCGTGGTTGTCCTGCATGTCTGACGTCTGCTTGGCCTCATCCTTCCGTCTCGGTCCTCTTCTGCATGTTTGGTCACTGTGGGTCGTGCTTCTGTGGTAGCTGCACCATTTTGGCTCGGCTTTTTGGCGGCAGTCCCTGGCCACGTGCCCGCGCAGGCCGCAGTTGTAACAGTTTAAAGGCGCGGCCTTTTGGCGGCAGTCCTTGGCCACGTGCTCGCGCAGGCCGCAGTTGTAACAGCTTAAAGTTGTCATGTCCACTTTCATTACATTATCTGCCTTTAGGTTGCTTTCAAACTTTTCTGTCTCTTCATAGCTTCGGAGTCTGCTCTTGAATTGGGTGAACGTCAATTCTTCACTGCTCTGTGTCGTGTGAATAGCAAAAGGCTTGTATGATTCTGGCAATCCCTTCAGAATCATTGCTATTATTAGTCCGTCGCTAATAACCTCTTTTGCATTTCTCAGAGACGTTATTGCTTTTTCAGCACGTAAAACATAGTCTGTCACTGTTTCGCCGGGTTCTTTTAATAAGGACGTGAGCTCCGTGTAAAGGGCGATAATCCTGGGCTTACCCTGGCTGGCGTAATGGCCGCGTAGTATCTGCAGAGCTTTCTTACCGTCGTCTGCGGCATCTCGCATGACCAACGACAGACTCTTATCATCGAGGGTCTGTATTAGTTCTGCGTAACATTCCGCGTTTTTCTCTTCATCTGGGTCTGCAGATAAGATGGCGTCTTTCAGGCCTAGCGTTCTTAGATAAGCCAGGAACTTTACCTCCCAAAGTTCGTAGTTGTTTTCGTCTCCGTTGAAAACGAGTCTGTCCCACCGTCCTCCCGTGCGGCGTCTGGGCCCATAACCTGTTGCGTTTTCATGTTCACCGGCGTTGTTTTCTCGTTCAGCACTCATGTTAAGAACCACACTTCTTTCCGTCAGATAGCTGTAGCTTCTTTATTACGAGTGGCACACATGTAAACTCTTCTTCTACAGCAGATCTAGAACAGCGCTACCTACACACAAGAAACTCACTGCCCCTAGTGGACAACAACGATATAACATGCACACATAATAACAACAATAACATAAGATGAGAACATATTCCAACAGACAGACAGGAGTCGTCTTCAGACATTTGGGTTTATAACTAGCAACTTCTATAATGTTGTACAGTACACCACAACGTTCATAAGCAAATCTAGTAGCTAGCTACTGTATGTGACTGACCGTAACACCCACACACACACTACACCACGTCACGCACACAGATGAGATCAGCTCACTTAGTTTGCTCATGTGCGCTTAGCGATTTATTAAACTCACTTAATTATTACTTGCTTACCTGTGTAGAAGGCACCATTAATAATTACTGCTGTTTCAACATCGCTTTAGTTGCGTCTGATCAGCTCTGAGTGTAACAGAGAGGGTCCTCCCTCCTCGGCTCGAACCGGAAACACGCTGGCGATCCGCAGCGATCACGAGACGAGTCCAGGCATCGAGAGCGGCGAAAACTGCACCCTGAAGAGTCCAATAGTTTTGGAAAGATGGGACATAACTGCGCATGCGCTAGCGCTAGTTATAATTAGAGTCAATGGAAAAGCTGCAGGCGGCGCCCAGCGGAGAACCGGAAGTACGTCACAATCAGAAAATGTTTTTTGAAACAAACAACTCATCATTACTCATAAAATATTTCTCCTACACAACTAAAAACATATATGCATACATTTTGAAATATTTTTATTTTATTATTTCATTTTTATTAAAAAAATTATAATCTTCAAATGGTGAAGAGTTACAGGTTCCAGGAGGGGCGGCGCCCCTAGCGCCCTCTAGTGGCGGCCGCCCCTGGTTGTAACCTTTGTGTAGTAGAAGGAGAGAAGTAAAGAAAGGTACTGTTAAGCTAATGCCTGCATTCTGCTGTATTACTTTCCTCGTGATTACGTGCACACCATAAATTGGCGATGAGGATAGCGAATGTTGTTCCTCTCCCTGCGTTGTTTCTATCATCCGCCGGATAACCTGCAATTCCGTTTGACATGTGGATGAAGATGTTTGAAAACTGGAAGTTATGACCATAATCAATGTTCCTTGAGGGAGGGGAACGAGGTGCAACACATAAGTATGGGGAATTGCTCCCCCGTGTGGTTCACCTGTGAAGTTTCATCACGCCTGTCAAGGCCAATGAAACTTCTGCATGAGCAGGAGGTACCGCCCTCCTGCTATAAAACATGCAGCGCGTCTCGTTTCCGTAATCTGCAAGCACTTCGAAGAGCTTTGTAAAGCATTGATGGGGTCAAATTATGTTGTACCTTGTTCCCCTCCCTCAGGGAACATTGGTTATGGTCATAACCTCCAGTTCCCTTTCGGTTGGTTCACTTTGGTACAACACATTAGTATGGGGATCTACCCTCACGACCTGGAAATGCATAAGTAGAAACTTTGGCCTCAAGTTCTGACAGGTATGAGGTCGTTCAATTCTCCTGTGCTGAAAGAACAGCTTGGGTGACGTCATGCGTTGTGACGTCCAATCTGTAGAACTTTATGAACATGTTAGGAGACGCCCAGTTAGCAGCAGAACAAATATCTGCCACTGGGACACCTTTAAACAGAGCCTAGCAGGTGGCCAAACCTCTGGTTGAATGTACATGTACACCGCTGGGTGCCTGTTCACCCTGACTAGTATATGCTCTAGAGATGGCCTCTGTGACCCATTGGGAGAGACGTTGTTTAGATAGAGCAGGGGTGCTCACACTTTTTCAGCATGCGAGCTACTTATAAAAAAAACAAGTCCAAAAGATCTACCCAATACAAAAATGCAAAACATATAATTATCTTCAAATGTATTAAGGATTCTTTTTATGTACAATGTACCTATGTTGATGTACCTTGCATAACTGAATAAGCAAATATTGCACAACACATGTAATAAATCAGGGGTCACCAACGTGGTGCCCATGGGCACCTGGTCGACCGTAGGGACCAAATGGGGTGATGGTGACAGCAATATAGATTTTTTAAATTTTATTTTAAAAATATATGGTAGAAATATAACAGAGTTGTTAAGTTTCCCTGCCCGCTCCAGGTCTCTGAGGTCACACAGCTCCTGCTCTCTGTTCCACGGACAAAATATAAACGTTGGGGTGACCGTGCCTTTTCTGCGGCCGCACCTCTACTCTGGAATACGCTCCCGCTTGAGCTACGTCAGATTACTGAACTTGGCCTTTTTAAATCGAAGCTTAAGACTTTTTTATTCCAACTGGCTTTTAGTAATTAAATATGTGGTGACATTTCTGGTTTTATTTTTGCTATTATGTTGTGTTTTCTTGATCTGTTGTCTTTTACTGTACTGCACTGTTTTTTGTTAAGCACTTTAGTCACCATCACCGTGGTTGTGTAAAGTGCTATACAAATGAATAAATGAAATGAAATGAAACTGATCCCCACCCACTTCTTTATAAGAATCTGGGGCCTCATGTACAAAGACTTGCGTAGATTTCTTACTGAAAAGTCACGTACGGCCAAATCCAGAAAAGTGTCCACGCACAAAAAAATCCAGAATTATCAAACTGTGCGTACACCAGTATCCACGCACATTCCTTATGAGAGAGTGGCCGACTCCGCCTTTGACACGCCTCCGTATAAATATGCAAAGTCATTTAAATATGCCATGCACGACAGGAATGTCGTCTCTGCTCCATTGCAAATCATGTCGGAACGTGGAAAAAAGAGGAACTTCACGGACTGTGAACAGGAATCACTTCTGAGTGAGGCAGAGAAGCACGGAAAAAGGCTTTATTTGGCACGCTCAGCGCAAAACAAACCATCCACTTTTAAATAAGAAGTTGACCAAGCTGCTCTTACATGCCTGTATAGGTTAGTGGTGAGCGCGCTCGCCCTTCGTCCCAAAGGTCGTGAGATCGACTCCCGCATGGTACAACGTTTTTTTTATTTCTTTTATTCCAGATTTAAAGAACACAGGAAAACTATTTAATGAAACTACAAGTAATAGAACAATACATGAAATGAAAGGAAGCAGACGATTTCTTGTTTTGTAAATAGTTTTCATGTGTATTTAAATCTGGAACGAAAAAAAGAAAGAAAAACGTTGTACCATGCGAGATTCGAACTCACGACCTTTGGGACGAAGGGCGAGCGCGCTCACCACTAACCTATACAGGCATGTAAGAGCAGCTTGGTCAACTTCTTATTTGAAGAAATCACATCTCATTGTTGTCAATATCGTTGCCACTATTTGGCGCATGCTTTTATATCCACTCATCTAATTGCGTCCATGTGGATGTAATAATCGTCAATCATGTGTGTTTGGTGGGATTTATGATTATTTTCATATCATGGACACAGTTTCTCTGAATCACCTGTAAGTGTCGCCAAAGGAACAATAACCACAGAAACGTGCGTACGCAAGCAGGGGAGCAGCCGTGGATTTGTACGTGGATGCGCAGATATTCCCGTTCATATCAGATTTGATACATACGCCACTTTGCGTGGAAAGTGACGTGCGCAATGTTTTTGTGCGTGCGCACGGTTGATACATGAGGCCCCTGGTCTTTTACTTTAATAAATGTAAAAAAAAAAATCATTAGATATTTTTTACTTTAATAAATGTCATTTCTAAAAGCCCCCTCCAGCAAATCTAAAGTGGTCCACAGGCCACCAGTTGATAACCACAGTTGTAGCAGGTTGTTATGGCTCCGGACACGTTTAATTTAGTGAACGAAGGCATAAAAATGTCTCTTTTGGTACGGAGAGATTTACACAGTGGTGGGATGTAACTAAGTACAAATACTTTGTTACTGTACTTAAGTACATTTTTCATGTATCTGTACTTTACTTTAAATGTGGGTACTTTTTACTTTTACTCCACTACATTTTACATGAAGTATCTGTACTTTCTACTCGACTACATTTCTATAATGTGTTGAGTTACAAGTAACTTTCATGTTGCAATTTGTTGATTTGTTCGTTAGTTTGAAAGTAACCAAAAGTGAGAGGGGAGTTGGGCCACTGAATCACTGCAAAGTGGACAGGTAACATTACACCCACCTTCTAGAAATTGGGCCAATAATGTATGTTCTAGTATATATATATCACTGAGCTGGGGCCACCCACAGCATCACCAACACACCCACAATGGATTCCACCGTGGAGAATCAGCCAGAAGATACACAACACCCATGGCCTTATTAAAAAAACTATTGAAAGATTATTGAAAGATTATACAGTACATCAGGACAGATTCTCTCTCCCAAAAGAGACAGACTGGACAAAAAAAAATTGAAAACCAACTTCTTCTTAGCCTGGCCCTCGCCATTCCTACGCAGCTCCGCTCAATTCTCATTTCCCTTCACTGCTGGGTCTGGGACTTCTCCCATCCACAAGGATATCTCCGGTAGATTTTTGACCGGACCAATCAGAGAACAGAAGGCGGAGTTTTGAACGACGTCAACTGACGTCGTCATTCAAAATGGCTGCCGCCACGAAGGAATTTTCGAGCAATATTTATTTATTTATGGGGAGTTTTTTTTTTTTGTATGTTTTTGAGCGCTATTCCAGTTCATATCCTAAACTGCAGATGGCAGTAATGCTTCAAAATCATGTAAGCCAACCGCCAAAGAAAACTCAAGAAGAAGAAGAAGAAGAAGGAATTTTCAATAAAACAAGGTAAAAAAAACTATTATTTCTCTGCTGATAAAAAATATATTTCTTAGCTGACGTTATATCAGAAGTGTTCCTGAGCTTAACAGTTCCTAAATCAATTCACGAAATGGTCAAATCTGCTGGATTTAAATAGTTTCGGTTTGACATTTTCCAAACAGCCTCGGGTGCGCTACGAAAATAAATGATAAAAAATCGAATTTTATCTCAAATGTTTCATCTAGGCCAACAGTCAGTAAATTAGAGACATATAATTACACACTGGTAGCAGAAAAAATATCCACCGAGTGGTTTCTGAGCTTTTTATCTGAATAGCCTGGACCTCGCCAGGCTAAACTAACAAAACTCCGCCTTCTGTTCTCTGATTGGTCCATTCAAAAATCTAACGGAGAAATCGCTGTCTATGGGAGAGATGCCAGACCCTAGTCCAAAGCGAAGTGAAGGACATGGGTCTGGTTTCAACCAGGCTAACTCCTTCTGAACTTGAACAATAAATTATTGCTGCAATATTAAAATGTGTCAGTTCATGGGATGTTAGGAGACAAGAGATGTTTCCAAATGACTCAACACTCGGGTCCAAGTTTTGAAAATGGTGTCAGGAAGTTAAAATATTGTTCACTATTGACCCATTACAAGGTTGACTAGACAGTATTTTAATTAGAGTTGATGACAAACTGGAGTTGAAGTGATCAGTGTCTATTCCTTTGTTTGGTCTATTGCTCCTTTTTTCATCAGACAACTTTTACTTCAATGTTTTTCCTGCAGTTAAAATGACACATTGGTTTTACTTTGTGTTAAATAAAAAATTTCAAAGGTATAATCATTCCTCTTTCTTATTTTATTGAATGACATTTAACTCTGCAGGTCATTCCTGAAATTTTGACGCACAGAATATCACAAGTCCAAGTGTGAACGATGTCACACAATAAACACTATCTGCAGCATTGTTCTTTAAAGTGGAACAACACTTTTAATGTATTACAGAAAATATACATACAGTACGCACACTTAATGATACTGTAGGCCATTGCGTTAATACATTCAGCAAGTACTTTTACTTTAATACTTTTAAGTATTTTTAAAAGCAAGTACTTATTTACTTTTACTTAAGTAAAAACATTAATGTGGTACTTCTACTTTTACTAGAGTACATTTTTGTCTGTTTATTTGTACTTTTACTTAAGTACAGTGTTTGAGTACTTTCTCCACCACTGGATTTACAGCGGTGTATTTTACCGACTGTCCCTGAACGCAGCGCGAAAGTGTGTTATGCAAACGCTCGCGCTACGGGACAGGGAAACGTGCAGAGAACAGAGAGTAGTCAAGGAGGTTATTCTGTATGAAAAGTGTCTCGTATGATTTTAATAATAAAGCCACGTCAGCTCCCAACCAGTATGTTTAAGCGTGCAGAGAAACAACACAGCGTCACTCACCCGGAAGATGGTGGCGGCAAATCGCTTTTGAAGTTGCTGCTGTCCGAACAGGGATTTTAGTTCCTCCACCTTTCTCTTTCTCAGCTGGCTTTTCGGTGGGAAGTCGATGTCGTATTTTCCATGAACAGTCCGAAATCTGATTGTTTTCGCTTAGTATGTTTTGCTGCGTTCAACTTCCACCTTCGCGCCATTGTTTTTAGAAGCTGCATGAGCGTGACCTAAAGCTCTCATCTGATTGGTTGCCGTGAATGTCAATCAAGGGGCGGGATGTTTTCAGTTGTCATCTGATTGGTTGCCCTGCATGTCAATCAAGTAACGGGATGTTTCATTGGCTGACAATTTTTTAATGTCACGCTGTGGGAAAAAAATATATAATAATAATGTCACGCTGCGATCGACCAGTAATGCCTCCGCGATCGACCGGTCGATCGCGATCGACGTAATGAGCAGGTCTGAGATAGAGCTTTACCAGCAATGGGGTTAGTAAAACAAACAGACAGCTGGTTGGTTTTGCGCCAGGTTTTTGTCCTTTCCATGTAAATGCGTAAAGCACGCACTGGGCAGAGAGCGTTCATGCGCCTCTGTTCCGCAGTGAGCATTGGCGGCTGTTACATCTCTCTTAATGGAAGTTAGTCATGGCACTGGGGTGTAACACTAACCAAGTAAGTAAACCTCAAGCAGTTGATGTACAGTATATGGATAAAATACAATTTATTTTACAATTGTGAAAAGGGTAACATAACAAAAGTATAATCCCCTAACAGTGGAGCTTCAAGCTTCAGGGTCTCCAAGGCCAAAACAACAAACAAAACACCCCCTTCTAACTATGAAAACACAAATGTCTCTGGCTAAGAATAAACTCAAAAGTACAAGGGCTAAACTCCCTGTCTGACCATAAAACAGGAGAAAAGAGTTAGAACAAAAATGGCAGAGAACCCCTACCAGCTTCCACTGTGAGACTAATAAAACACCAAACTATTGTACAGCTTTTCAAAGCACAATCCACCAACAAGATCACACCAGATCAAGGCCCAAGAGGAAGGGACTTGAAACATCTGAAGTGAAGCTCTTTATGTATCAGCTGATGAGCTGTAACACCAGACACCTATGGTAGCCAGGTAGACAGCAAGGTGGACCTGAAACACAGGAAAGGATAAGAAAAGGTGTCTCATGAAGAGAGCTCCCCATACTGGAGGTCAGGGACCGTAACACCCTCCCCCATAAAATTTTACTTAGAGTAAAAAACACAACACATTCATTAAGTGAACTACACAATGGGATTAGCACCACACTCTAGAAAGAACATCGGCTATAATATTTTCAGTTCCTTTCTTATGCCTGATGTCCAAATTGTATTCCTGGGCAAGTAAAGCCCAGCGCATAAGTCGCTGGTTGTGGTTATACATGCGGTTTAGGAACACAAGAGGGTTATGATCAGTGTAGACTGTAACAGGATTTGCAGTGGAACCGATGTAAACTTCAAAATGTTGCAACGCAAGTAGCATGGCTAAGGTTTCCTTTTCGATTGTGGAATAGTGTAGCTGATGGCGTTTAAACTTAGCTGAGAAGTAGGAAACTGGGTGACCAACACCACCTGCTCCATCTTGTAGCAGTACAGCTCCTATTCCTGCCGCACTCGCATCCACCTCCAGTTTGAAAGCCTTGTTGAAATCTGGGGCTGCCAGTACAGGAGCGCTGCAGAGAAGAGACTTTGCACACTCAAATGCATGTTGACATTCAGAGGTCCACATGAATGGTTCCTTTGGACTACACAGATTAGTTAAGGAAGCTACTACTGTAGAAAAATTCCTACAAAAACACCTATAGTAGCCAACCAAACCCAAAAATCGCCGGAGCTCACGTCTTGTGGTGGGGACTGGGTAGTTCAGGACAGCTTCCACCTTTGCATTCACTGGACGTACCTGGCCATGACCCACTTCTTTTCCGAGGTATGTCACAACTGCCTTGGCAAACTCACATTTAGCCAGGTTCAAGGTGAGAGAAGCTTGGGCTAAATGAGCAAAAACCACT
Source organism: Garcialebias charrua (assembly GCA_038048925.1). Taxonomy (NCBI): domain Eukaryota; kingdom Metazoa; phylum Chordata; class Actinopteri; order Cyprinodontiformes; family Rivulidae; genus Garcialebias; species Garcialebias charrua. The sequence continues at coordinate 8,408 of JBBPBX010005620.1, read as the reverse complement.
TTCAGAGTGTTAAGATGATCAACTCAGGATGATGAATAGACCACAATGTCATCCAGGTAGATGTTACAGTTCTTAATATGTCCTAACACAGAAGTCATCAGTCGCTGAATAGTAGCCGACGCATTACACATGCCGAATGGCATTACTGTATATTGCAGGAAATGGTCTGGTGTCACAAAAGCTGAAATATCAGATGCTTTGGTAGTCAAAGGAAATTGCCATCCTTTCAGTAGATCTAGCTTTGTTATATAGCTAGCTGTGCCAATGCTGTCTATGCAGTCGTCCATGCGAGGCAATGGATACGAGTCAGGGACTGTGATTGCATTTACTCTTCTAAAGTTTATACAGAAACGTGAAGAACCATCAGGCTTTGGTGTAAGAAGACACGGAGAACTCCAGGAGCTTCGACTTGGTACAGCTAACCCATTGTCCAGTAGGTACTGAGCCTCCTCTTTCATGATCTCCCTCTTGGCTGGAGGACAGCGGTAGGCATGTTGTTTAATAGGGGATGCATTCCCCACATCAACATCATGCTCCAGAACTGTGGTCCTAGAAGGGACATCTCCAAATAGGTTAGGGTAGGCCAGGATCAGGCTTTTCACATCATCCTTCTCGTCTCTGGGAAGATATGACAGGTATGCATCTAAGGCATCAAGAATTACAGAGTTTGAAAGCCTACCACAATGATTTTCACACTTTTTCAAACCATCATGGTTGGTAGGTCCAGACACAAGAGAGACTGACGCCGGTTGTGATATCACCTCACAACACAAGTCCTTGGGGTCATCTTCTTTGGAATGAAAAAGCTTCAACATGTTGATATGACACAGACGTGTTTGTCGCCTCCTTTCAGGGGTGTGAATAATGTAGTCTGTATCACTTACTTTGTCTTTCACTATATAGGGCCCCGTAAATTGAGCTGAAAGAGACGGACCAGCTGTGGGCACCAGCATGAGTACTTTGTCACCGGGCTGGAAAGAACGTTGTACTGTCTTTCTGTCATACAGACGTTTCATTTTCCCTTGGGCAGTTGACAAAGACTTTCTGGCTATTGAACAAGCATGGTATAGCCGTTCCCGACACTGTGCTACAATTTCCAGCACATTTGAGTGTGGCTGTGTGCCAGCTGACAGGAATTGTTCTTTCAGCACTTTCAGTGGTCCCCTCACTTCATGTCCAAAAACTAATTCAGCAGGACTGAAACCAAGAGATTCCTGCTTTGCTTCTCGGGCTGCAAACAGCAAGAAAGGAAGTCCTTCATCCCAGTTTTTCCCCGTCTCAAGACAATACTTCCTCATCATGGCCTTAATAGTCTGGTGCCATCTCTCAAGTGCACCTTGTGACTGAGGGTGATAAGGACTAGAAGGAATGTGTTTAACACCAAAAGACTGGAAAGTTTGCTTGAAAAGTTTGGACTGAAAATTACTGCCTTGATCAGTCTGTATAACTTTAGGCAGACCAAAAATTGAGAAAAACTTGAGTAGAGCCTTAGTTATAGTAGGTGCTGTAATTTTCCTAAGTGGTATGGCTTCAGGAAATCGAGTAGCAGTACACATTACTGTTAAAAGAAACTGATTACATGTACCAGTTTTTGTTTTGGGCAGAGGACCCACACAGTCTACCAAAACACGCTCAAATGGCTCACCAACTGCAGGAATGGGTTTAAGTGGAACAGGTGGTACTCTCTGGTTAGGTTTTCCAACAATTTGGCAAACTTTACATGTTCTACAGAACCTGCCAACATCTTTCTTCAGCCCTGGCCAAAAGAAATGCTGCAGAATGCGGTCATATGTTTTAGTAATTCCTAAATGACCCGACCATGGGTGTTCATGTGCCAGCTGCAGTATTTGCTCACGGTAACCTTTAGGAATAACTATTTGATGTACCATCCCCCAATCTTCCCCAATACCCTCCTGTTGCAAAGCAGGCCTTGAGGTCCATTTCCTCATGAGTAATCCATCTTCAACATAGAACTTATGGGCTTTGTTTCCATTTGGTACATCACCATTTATTGAATCACACACACCTCCAAAGCATTTAGTAAGTGTTTCATCACTTTTCTGAGCCTGACTCAAACTCTCACGTGATATTGATAGTGGGAGAAAAACCTCCGATCTTGGGGTGAAGTCCTCCTTGAGGGGTGCGGTTCCTGAAAGGACCTCTGCTGGTAACTTGTCCTCCATCAAAGCAGAGCTAAGAATAGAGTCCTCCAAATTCACTTCCTTCAGCTTACGCGCTTGGGACCTGGTAAGAACACTGACAGAAAACACATCAGGATGGGACTTCAACACCACATCTTCACCCATCATGCAACTGGGATTATCCACCACCTCAGGATTAGGAAGTACCTTGTCTCCAGCAAGATCATTTCCCATGATAAATTCAACCCCCTGCACAGGGAATGAGTTTCTCACCGCAACTTTAAAATGTCCAGAGGTCAACTTGGACTTTATGTGCACATGATGTAATGGTGCAGGTACATAGGCCATCCCAATTCCTTGTACTATGGTACTTGCTTTGCAGGATGTGTCCTCATTGAATGGCAGTAGATTGGAAAGAATGAAGGATTGGGAACCCCCTGTGTCCCTCAGTATTCTTACTGGTTTCTCATCCTCAAGTAGTCCTGTTAAGGAGACAAAACCATCAAAAATGAATGGCTTGAAACATTCATCAGGTTCTTTTAGGTTTAATTGCAGTGAAGAGGAACTTAGAGTCTTTACTAAACCAACTCCTTTAGCTGGTTTTGGTGGCTGAGATACTGTACCTGTTTATGTTTTAGAGCTAAACAATCAGAGACAATGTGACCCACTTTGTGACAATAAAAACATTGTATCTCCGATGTTGAGGTATGTAATGATATAGGGGCGGTAAGGTATTTAAACACTTACTGGGCCACCAAAATGTAATGAATATAGGAGTTATTAGTCAGTTTACTGACTTACCTATATTTTTAGATGCGCAGGTCTGAGCAGAGTTTATCTGCACAAACTTGCCACCAATTCGCGAGTTCTTCCTTTTTCCGGTACTAAATTGCTTTTACTGTAATTAGGAAAAATGTAATTTCACGAGAGACTTCAACTTATGTTGGTCTACCAGAAAATAGACCTTTTATTGAAACTATCACAAAAATTACATTAAACATTTGTATCGATATTAGCTCTGATTTAATAACTACGTTGACAAGAATTCAAATTAAAACAAACAGACAGTTAGGAACTTAAACTGTTGGTACATTTACTTGACAGATTAAAAGCTTATGAAAAATAAGAAATAGGAGGAAGAAATAAAGTGAAAGCTAAGTTAACCGAAGTTGATTATTTTGAGCAGACAGGGTGGCACTTTTTCCCACCCGAGCAGACTGCTGGGCTCCCGCACGTTCAAGCACACCACGACTCGTTACCTGTTGACGGTTCGTCTCTTGGAGATAAGAGTGGAGAAGTGTCTGGACACACGTGGATGAGTTTGTCCAACGGCCGTCCAGTTGGAACTTCAGCGTGTGTGGCTGATTCACGATACGAGGAAACTCGCCTCCCTCGGCAGGGAACAAAGGTCAAGCGCGCTGACTGACTTTCAAAATAAAACTTCCGAAAACAAATTCTTTCAGAAATGAGTGTTTCGAGGCACAGCAAGGCTTTGCCGTGACTCCAGCTGAGACGTGGGTCTAGTTGACACAATGACCGGAGCGTCTCCAGCTTTTCCAGAGGAGAGAAGCAGTTGCGAGTTAGTTCTCTCCAAAGCACTAAAGAAAAATGCAGGAAATGACCTTTATATGGGAGGCGGGGTCTTCCCCACCTCCTTAATGACTACTGGCTGGTTTTAACAAAATAAGAGATGGGTTTTCATCTCATAGGCAGAATGGTCTCTGAAGGACAACAGGAAAACTGTTTACATAAGCGGCCAGATGGACTGGCCTGTGAGCACAGAGAATATTATGGCTAACTTCATAGACAAAACAGAGAAGGAAGTGAACAGCTAACAGTTTACCCTGAACTGTGTCTTAGAATCAGAGCCTGCTTGCTCTGCAGAAATAAAACCAGAAGGGTCAAACTCATGCAAGTAACAGATCATCATTGAAATGACAAAATATACTGTAGATCAATTCTGAATTAACACACATTAAAGAGAAAGTTCAATCTGATTAATTAGTGTCCATTAATCCAAAATAATTGTATAAAATATAGTGTCCACTCGTCTCCTTGAGGGCTTCAAGAAGGTGTAACACTTAGAGTTTCAGAGAGATGCAGAGAGGTGTACTTGAAGGTCAAGACAGAGGGCCTATCACTACAGTCCCCCTTTTTGGAAGTCATCGCCTGTCCTTGGAGATGAGTTCCAACACGAAAGGATACCACCGAATGTCTCTGACCTCTATGTAATCCAGCAAGTGGAAAAAGAAAAGTAAAAAAAAAAGTTCAAAATTATACTCCCATAATGTTTTTGGAAATTCCATACTGTTCGTAGGTAATCCCTTTGCGGTAAGCTTTCAATCCTTTGGAAAACATAGTCTGTTAACCCATGGAAAACTGAGTCTGTGATCCCTTGGAAACAAAGTCTTATAATCCACAACGGTAAATCCACAACGATGGGGGTTATTGATTTCATCAGCAAGAATGGTTTTTAATCAGCATGTAGAGGGGATCCCTCGATTGAAGCAGAGGAGGCGGGCCTTGGATGAAGGTTGAAGACCAACGTTGGATCAGCAGGTCCCCACATCGAAGGTTGCAGGCTGGATGGCTTCCAGTCGGTGCCACCCTGGTTCAATGTGTCATGCAATTATGTGGTTTTAGGTGGGCTTATGATTGGGATTCTACATTAAGCCTTACCTATATGCACCTGGTATGTAAGCTATCATGGATTAGATCAGCTACAATTACCAATTAAGGGGTGGATCAATGCTGTAAAAATCAGATATAGGGATCTATACCTATAGAAATGTGGAGGGCTTCTGTAACGAAGGCCTCTTCTTTCAAACTATTCCTCCATTCATTATTTAGTTTAGGTTAAACTAAAATAAAAAAATGAAATCTAGTTTGGTCTAAATGTCTGTTGTCTTTTAGACGAACGACGCAAGATTTGGTATTCCCTATAAATTTTGAAGTCTATGGCGAGACTCATCAAAATGAATAGATCTAGAATAGAAACGATCGAATCGGTCCTACCTAAATGATTGGGAGGTCAGTGTAGATTATAGTACCTTAAGTAGTATTGATCTACAATGACTCTTCAAAGATTGAGATCTTTAACAAAATGAACAGCATGTTGGCATAGTTAAATCCATTTAAGTCTTCAACTAATCAACAATCACTTTTGGCTGGGAGTGTTCAGAAAACAATAACAACTTCAATAACAACAAAAGTAGCAATTAAGCAACTAAAAACAACGTTTCACTACGTCAAACTCACTCTGGTCGTCAGATTCCAACGTGTCACACACAAGAAAAACAGTTCTTAGCTTTATAACCGATGTCAATTAAATCCTGCAGATTTAAACGGTTGTTAAGGTTAGTTTTTGTTGTGGGTTTTATGCTTAGCGTTTCTAAGTTCTAGTTGGAACGGTTTCTTTTCGCAACTAGAATAGTTTAAACTGTTTAGTTTATTTACTATCCTGTGCTTGGACGACCTTGTTTTCCCATGAAGTCTGTGAGTTTGCGAGATCTTTGTCGTTTGTGGGGTTATTGAAATCTTTGTCCTTGACATGGGCATGGCCTAACATCACCCCCCTGTGGTCATGAGGGACCACGCACACAGGTGTGGACGTCCGTCCATGGGCACGAGTTAGGATGCCTTTGTTTAGTTTAAGCTGTTCGCGCAGTTTATGGGGAGCCTTGTACAGGAACCTTATAGGTTTCGGCCAACGTACCTCTGTACGTTTACCTCTTTCTGCGTAATGCAGGTGTGTCACAACTGTCGGCGCCGTCGCAGGCGTGTCTCTGTCGTTGTGATGTATGTCTTCCCACTTCATGAATGAAGAGGTGCTCTTTGAGTCTGTAAGAACTATGTCACTTCTGAGTAGTTCTAGGCCCAAATGCTCTGGAACCAAGGTTTCATCAAAAGCTTGGCTGATGGCTGAATTATCTGTCCCAGAGGACAGTACAGCGTCCTCGGTGTGTGATCCTTGGATATCCACACCTTCCTCTACCTCTGGTAGGAAGTGAGAGTATGCCCCCCTTTTGTTTGAGGAGGGGTCCTCAAAAACTGTAACAATGGAGTCCCGGTGACTGTCAGCGTGTTGTAGACTGTCACTTTCAGGACTCGGATGTCCTTGAACCAAGACTTCACTGCAATCTTGGCCGTATGCCGAATCACCTGTCCCACAGGACAGTACAGCGTCATCGGTGTGGGACCCTTGGATCTCCACACCTTCTTCTACCGGTGGTAGGTAGTGCTCAGTGAGTGCTGAAGGTGTCAGCTCGCAGAGGAGGTTCTCGTGTTGGGCCAGAGTCTGGTCCACCTGTTGAGTCTCCTCTGTCTCACCTGTATATGAAGGTTCACTTACCGGGTTTGTGGTCTCGGTTGGGGAATCCCTTGTGACCTCAGCGGTACCTGTTGTTAGACAGTCAGTGTCCTGACCTTGGGGAGGCACCACGATTGGCAGTGGACTGCTCACTGTGGCCCACATTGTCTGATTGCCATAATTTATAATCGCTTCAAAGCGATTTATAAAATCTTGGCCAACCACAAATGGAGTCTGGAGTGAGTCAAGTTCAGACACATATACCGGGTGGTATAGTGACATTTCGCCAATCTGCATGTGAACCATGGCTATTAGGGTTGTTCTCGTCTTTGCGAGGCCCTGTTGCTCACCATAAGTGTCTTTCACAAAGGGTATTTGCCTGTCAACATCGTTAGCGGCGGTCCTTAGCTCCTCAAACAGTTCGGCTGACATGGTAGACACGTCTGAGCCGCAAACCAGGAGTGCTTCTTGCGCGAGGACCCCTTCCAATGTGAGTGGCAGGTAAGCTCTCTTAGCTATCCCCCTTTTTATAAAGTTACACAGAAACCGTTTAGGTTTTTCCACACGTTTCTGTGTACGTGTGACTCTGTCTGTGTAATCATCGTCGCTGTCAGCATCATGATGGCAGTCTGTCTCATGACCTTCAGGATGTGGATTTTCAGCAATTTGTTTGCTGTGATCAGCATCTTGATTTTTAGGACGCTGATCATCAGCAATTTGTTCGTTGTCAGCATCTGGACTTTCAGGACGCTGATCATCAGCAAATTGTTTGCTGTCAGCGTCTTTGTCAATGTTGATGATGTTGTCAACTGTGTGCACTGAGTTGTTGCAAAAGGCAGTGCTGCGCGTCGCTTCGTCAGGTTGAACAACGTTGTTTGTGTTATCATCAAGGACAACGTCACACGTTGTGTCAGCTTGGTCAACCACTGTAACATTCAAATCATTTGACAAACACTCACAACCTCAGTCACGTCCACGCGCGGAGGTGCCGTTTCCATAATCTGGAGCAAGTGTGACTCATTGCATGTCTCAAACTGTGCAGTTCGAGGGGCAGGGGCAGGAGGGCCGCTTCTCGTGGGTACATGTTGGGACCGACCATTGTTCAATGGTTCACGGTGCCCATGCAACCTCCTTCGAATTTCACCCACTGTGAGACCCATGAGAGATCTCCTTTGGTTCGATCCGAACCATCTGGGTTCATCTAGAGAGCGAACACCTACCATGTATGGTTCTCTGCTCATCTCAGGGTGTTTAACCTGAGGGGCAGGGGCAGCAGAACTCACCGCGAACCGATCAGAGTCAATGTTCCAGCTGGACACAATCTGTGGTTTGTTATCATGAAAAACCTGTTCACTTTCGCACTCTGAAGGAGAGGGAACCTCTTCTACTTCCTGCGAGTGGGATGTGACCTTTTGACCTGGGCACACCACTGAGGGTGTTTTTCGTTGTTCGAGCATGTCAAAAAATTCCACAGCACATTGTTTAATTTCTGCCATGGTACTCTCTTTGCAATTAACATTGAAGCGAACACATTTCATTATGAAAGGTATTAGATTCAAAGTGAAACGACTTTTAAACAGGTAATCTTCCTCAATTCCAGGGACAGTTTTGTCCCCTGTGTAAGCAGAGAGGAGCCTGTCGTAAAACACCAGGGGATGTTCACCTGGTTCCTGAAGGACGTTCACTTTATGGATCTGAAGTCTAATGAATCACTAAAGTAACCTGGTTCACTTTATGGATCTGAGTCAATCTAATGAGTCACTAAAGTAACCCAGTTCACTTTATGGATCTGAGTCAGTCTAATGAGTCACTAAAGTAACTCGGTTCACTTTATGGATCTGAGTCAGTCTAATGAATCACTAAAGTAACCTGGTTCACTTTATGGATCTGAGTCAATCTAATGAGTCACTAAAGTAACCCAGTTCACTTTATGGATCTGAGTCAGTCTAATGAGTCAC
>JBBPBX010005619.1:24758-71378 GCA_038048925.1 Garcialebias charrua | reverse complement strand
AGCTGTTAACATCTGCGAGATTGCTGTGTGTGGTATTTTTACATATTAGAGCAGGTCGAAAAAGCATATTACTGTTAGAACGTTGTCGGCTGGGTTCTGTCAGACCCGTTTCCTGCTCCATTAAAAAGTGGACCGGAACCGACCTTAAGTGGCTCCGAGCGAGTCCGTGTTTGTTCTGCAGCTGCAGTGCTGGGTTACTAAGCGTAGCTAAGTCGTGCCTGTTTTAATTGTGATTGCCACGTTTCAGAATTTTGGGAAGTTAATTTGAAGCGTTTGAGTTGTTTTAAGGGTCTGTAAAGTTGCGTTCTATTGTGCTAATAGGTAGCGTTAAAGGCTACGTGTACACGTTTGTTTATGAGCTGTGATTGGATAAACGAGAGCTGTGAGCTGTCAATCACTCGTGGCGAGCGCTGATTCGCTGTAGTGGGAACGCACGCCGTTGCGACCAACCCACTTTGTCGTCATTTCCGGCACTGCCGTGGTCGAAGGTAAGAAAACTTCATTCACCATGAACGCTTGGGAATGAACTACAAACGCTGTGATTGATTGGTTGACGTCACGTATCTGTTTAGCGAGCTCCGCCTCGCTCAACGGAAGCTGGTGACGCGCTGCGTCGACCCGCCTACTTGTGTCGTCATTTCCAGGTGCACTTCGGGTGACAAGCAGTTCACACACTCACAGGACAAACGGAGATTTCACTGAGAGTTTAAACACTCATTTAAAGCCATCTAAACTGTCTAACAACATAGATTTGTCTCTGACAAGAACGTGGTTCGAGCGTTTATCACTGACACACTAGAAACTAATTCTGAAAAGGTTGTTTTTAGTTTAAATACTGAATAAACAAAATCAGTCTCTTCGTGATAACATTAAGTCTCGAAGCTGCCCCCTGTTGGTTAAAAGACGTTGACAGATGAGTTTTCTCAAAAACATCATAAAAAAGTCAGCATTTTTATGGTGAATTACCAGCTTTTAAATTTGTTCTGTACACAAACAATAGCTCCTGTTTATTTTAAATAAAATTTTAGAATAACAGAGGTACAGACGAACATTTTTGCTTATTTTAAATACAAAAGAATTTAAAATAACAAACAAAAGTACAGTTTTCACTCCAGATAACTGAAAAAAAAAATTCTTTCTCTTCCTTTTCTCTGACACATCATCTTCCACAGTTATCCTGTGTACATTTAAACTTTCATGTTTATTTCAAATAGTGAAAAGTTTAGAGTAACGAATACAGAGCATCTTTTATTTTGATTTTCACTGAAATTCCAGATAAAAGATGGCAGGCGCAGAGGGTGAGACCCCTAACACCACTGATACGGGGCAGCCTGTGCCAACTGAAGGCCACGACCCGACCAAAGCAGATTGGATCGAACGTGCCTTATTTTCACTCACAGGGTCCATCACAAACTATCATGAAGAGACACAGTTGATGGAGGAAGCAGATGTGGACAGAGCATTAAAAACTGTAACAGCTGGAACCACAACGGCTGAAAAGAAAGCAGACAGAGATAAACGTTTGGCTAAGTTGAGCCTTCTGTTAAAGGCCAAGCTAGACTTTGAAACTGCTGTACGCCGGGCTGTCTCTACATCATGTTTAACAGCACAAATGGAGGTTGCCACTTTACAGCAGGAGGTAAAGAGTTTAACACAGTCGAGTATGGGCAGCGCTGAACAAGCGCGTAGTCTCTACGAAGAATGCACAGTGTTAAAAAGGGATTTTGACCAATCACAAGGTGAGTTGGAAAAATGTGTGGTGGAGAGGGATAAGTATTACCATCAATACAAGTCGCTTCAGGCGGATTGTGAGGAGGCACGGGACGCGCTGGACAAATGCACGGACACCCTGGAATCATTATCACTACGGTACACAAGGCTGCAAGATGATTATAGAAAATCACAAGAGCAGCACATGATGTTACAACGTGAAAATGATGGGTTAAGAGTCCAACTGAACAGTTGTAGAATAGAGCGTGCATCAGCAATGAACAAACTCTTTGACGAAGAGAGAAAATGTTTGGATCTCATGAGTAAACACCTTGAGAATCCACCGCCTCCGCCGCCCCCTCCCATACCTGATGACCCACTCCCTCCTCCACCGCCCCCGCCCATGCCCGATCCACCACCCCCACCTCCACCTCAACAGACATTTGCTGGGACAACCCAATGGCAGGTACCTACGTACCCCATGTCTACAGGTGTACCTGGTGCGCAGACGGGTGGGTATATCACTATTAATGGCTCTCAATTCGCTGTCCCAATAGAACGACTCCATAAAATTTCCCAGTTCGTTCAACGTTTTGAGCCAGGGCAATATGGTTCGACTGAAACCGATACCTATCTGAAAGACATTGAGTTTAAACTGGCATGCTATCCGAACGCTACGGTTGACGATAAAATCAGTTTGATCAAACTCACCACAAACAGGAAAGTGCAGCACTTCATTGCGCGTCAACCAGTCGCAATTTTGAAGGATTACAAACTTTTCTGCGAAACTCTACTGCAAGAATATGCTCCTCGCATGGGAGACGTTGGCTACCAAGCCGCATTGAAAATCACTCAGGGGCAGAATGAACATCCAATCCCATATTATGACAGACTTTTCGAAGCCTTTTTTGGTGATCGGAATGAGCCAGGGATGGAGGATGAACGTGATTTTAAGTTTCTTTTTATGAACAATCTATATTCAGAGATTGGTTCAACGGCCAACCTCATGGCCGACTACAGAGAAAAAACCATGCGTGAATTAAAGGAGTGCGCTATACGTGTTTTTGAAACATACAAGCGACACAAGAAACCCGTTGAAGTGTATCCAGGTGAAAAGGTCAAATACCAAACGCTAGACCTTGAAGGAGCAAGAGCGCCAGCTCACTCTTTTAAGGAAGGCGAGATTAAACAAAATTTCCAACCTGACAGACCGCAAAATGAAGGTGTCCGCTGGAACAAAGACCAAAAGGGGTCCAGAGACCCTAAGTGGTACAGGCCGCATCAAGAGGAAGAACCCCATCATCAAAAAAGGGGGGCATTCCAAAAGAAAAAGAAATATGGGTCCCAAGGAGACTCATATGAAAGAGGGTGGTCCCAGAGGGGACCCCCGAGCAATGCGCCAGCTTCTGCACCTCAAACTGAACAGTCTGGGGCGAGGAAAAACCCACAGAAGTTCCAGAAAAAAGGCCCTAAACCTCTGTCCTCAGAAGAGATGGAGAACATACGTCGGTTGTTAGAAAGTTTGAAAAAAATCAAACAGTTCAAGGTTTCCTTTCGTGTTGGACCCCATCCCCAAGGACTGGCGATGGCTTCCAAAAGGGGGGAGATGTAGTGGACCTACCCAGGGTCAAACTAAGGTTTTTGAACTGTCCAGTGATGACCTTTACTGACCTCTCAGTAAAGCAAGACATTTACCACAAAATCATTCCATTAGTTGTAATCTGAGAATATAGTCATCAAAAGAGACTATTTCTATCTTTGATTTTATTCTAATGTAATCAAAAGAATAACTTTTGTCATTTTCATGATATATGTTATATGCTGTTATTCTTTAAATGTGAAACATCAATGTGTCATTTCTGCAAATGAAAAGGTGTCAAAGTTCAGCTAAAATGTCAAACTGACTCATACAGAAATTGTTTTTGTCGAGTTTCAGCTAAAACTCTCATCTAGCGTCTGAAAGTCTCTCACTCAGATACTTTTCCTAAACAATTTCCTTCTCTGCGCTGAATTTCACCTTGAATAGTGATAACAAGTGGACCAATGAAAAAGAGACAAGCCTCACTCCTCTCTTTGATCCTTTTTAAGTTCTAAGCTGTTGCTGGAACGTGAGAGTTTCTGGGAGCTTCAAAGACATGAAGACGTCCCAAAGAGCTGAATGAATGCCTGTCACCCGCCAAGGACAGTCATTCAGCTAAGGATTGTATAACATGCTGTTATGAATCCACTTCGAACGAGCGCAAGCTCAAAACTTTGTTTATTCCTTCCTGGAATAAGTTTATCTTGAAGTCAGAGGCCAGGAGCTGACATATTCTCTGATGACCAAGCGGAAACCAGGAGACGTTGAAACGTAAACTAGAACCAGTTTTGGACGTGCTGGGACTAAAGGACTCTGTGCATCTGAAGGCTGGTGTCATTTCTTTATCAGACTCGTCGAAAGGTAAAGAGCTGTTTACAAACGTACCTGGATTTTAGCAGAAGTCGGATGGAAGTGTCACTTTTGGTATCATGCTCAAGATAATTTCCTTTAAACCATCTCCCATCTTCCTCCTATCTTTTTCTCTCAATCTAAGCTGGAAACTATTTTAAGCTAAAGAGCCCTCAGACTAAATATGTTTAACATCCAATATTGAAGTCTGTTGTGTTAAATTTAAGTGTGCTGACGTATTAAATTGAAAGAAAGTGAAATCATGTCAATCAAGTGTAATGGTGTTAATTTAGTTGATTTATTTTAAATAAATGGTAGTGTCGCCTGGCATACCAACTAGGTTAACGTCTTTGTCACTTAATGGCTTTGTTTATTTATCCATCATAAAGATCACAGAAATATTGGGTAAACTGAAAAAGAAAAGAATCCGTGAAATTACTATTCAATCTGAATAAGTAAATTAATTAAGGATAAAGAGGTCAGCTTAATACTGACCCCTGTTAAAATCCTTTAGTTACATCTGGGTGGCACTATATGTGTTTAAAGACACAATATATGGTCTCCCTCATGTTTCCTTCAATGCCAACTAGTTTTAGCGATGTTACAACGGAAACTGCTGATCAGTCACATGACTTGAATGTTCGCTACGTCAACTGAGTCGGCAAATCTGTTTCCATCTCTCGTTTTGCGCATCAGCTCTGTTTCGCAAAACCCAAAAACCACCTCAAGCGAGCGTATCAACTTTTTAGCGAATTAGAGGAAGTTAACTCGAATCGTGCCGTTTCCATTCAGCTTTTCTGATGCGATGCTTCAAAATGTGCATCAAGAAACCTTGATGGAAACACGGCTAGTGACAGAGTGAAGAAACATGTTAAAAATATATTTTTAGAAAACTTACAGACTGCACTACAGAACTGCAGACTGTAGCTTTAAAGACCGTGTAAAGTGAAATTAAATGTGTGTTTTTTGTTTGTCACATGGCATAAATATGTGTTATTAATCACCCATATAAATCTGACTGATTAAAAACATTGTTTACCTTATAAAATTAAGTCTCAAAAATCATGAAAAAACATGATTTTGCCTTGCCCTGGAACGCTGGGGGCGTGTCAGTGCGTGGGCGTGGTTTCAGCGCAGCTGCGCTCGTGTCCTGCCCCCTGAGCTGACTGTGTGGAGAGGCAGACAGCAGAGCCAGTAAACCTGCTCTGTTTTTATCTGAGTTCTGTCTGTAACAGCAGCTACTTTTTCCAAGAGTTACGCTGTTTTTGTAAATAGTTTTCTTGTGTGTTTTTAATCTGGAATGAATAAAAAAAAAAAGTTGTACCATGCGGGAATTGAACCCATAAGGTTTGGGACGGAAGGCAAACGCTTTATCCATTGACCTATCCAGGCATTACAGATACTTGGTATAAAACCACGCGGTATAAAAACACGTTATGATTTGTACGGGTGCCCTGACCATTGCGACATCCAGGGAAGATGCACGAACGAGGCATAATTGATTAGCTAGCTAACAATGAACAAAATATCTATGCTATTGCTATCTGATGCTATCTGCGATTCGCGAGTGAACGGCTCCACCGAGGCGAATTTATACGGCTGGAGCTGCAGGGGGTGGGGCTATACTTAAGAAGACCGCGTGACGAAACGCGGTCACATTTAAAACACGCCTAAAAAATCCTGAAACAGAAATATCTTTATACACAGTTTGCTCTATAACTCCAAAATTAATTGAGCTACAATTTTGAGACTTTTTACTCATTTACAAGATTACAATTATGACATTTATAATGTTTATTGAAGAAAATGTTGAAATTCACTTTACACGGTCTTTAACTTTATGCTTTATTTCTATACTTAATTATTTTGATCACAATTTAAAAAATTACCTAGATCTGCATAGTTCATAGTTTTTATTAATTAAAAAAACTATTTAAAATAAGCTGGTTTTTTCATTTATTTTAAATTGTAAAAATATAAATTATTAGTTATTTTATCTTTATATCACCCTAGTGGCCACAAAAGCCCCTTCCAACAAACCTAAAGTGGCCCATGGGCCACCAGTTGATAACCATAGCATGTTGTTGCGGCTCTGAACACTTTTAATTTAGTGAACAAAGGCATAAAATGTCTCTTTTGATTGTAAAGGTTGGTGACCCCTGGTGTAGAGGCAGGGCAGCCGGCTCAGGACCGGAAGGTCCCGGGTTCGATCCCCGGTCACTGCATCGTTGTGTCCCTGGGCAAGACACTTAACTCCGAGTTGTTCCCGCCCGGTAGGACTGGAAGGCGCCTTGCATGGCAGTCTGCCGCTACCGGTGTATGAATGTGTGTATGAATGGGTAGATGGCTGGTACTGTGAAGCGCTTTGGGGCCCCTCATAGGGGGTTGGAAAGCGCTATATAAGTAAGCTCCATTTACCATTTACCATGTCAGCCAGCTCTCTACCTTTGCCTGTCATTGTCCCCACATTTACAATGTGCATCATTTATAAATCCAGCTTATTGAGACTATATTGTATTTTTAGGACATCATTCAAGGCCTCTCTAATGTCAATGTGTATGTTTGTGTTGTTTGCCAAAAATAATGATCTTTTTTTCTTCTTCTTCTTCTTTTGGCTTCTCCCGTCATCAGGGGTCGCCACAGCAAACTACAGTAGTTGCCAAAATAATAATCTAAATTTTGGATATATTAAACACTGTCATTAGTTAGTGAACATTTAATCTTTTTATATTGAGATGAGAGAGGCAGTTAGAAACAACAGTTTATACGGCGGGCTGTTTTTTTTTAATTGAACCTTTATTCATACAGGTTAGTCTCATTGGTCCGGGGAGGATGCGAGCGTGGGAAAAGCTACTTGGGCATCAAAGCACAGACAGATCTTACCATGGCTCTTTTCTGCCAGTGTCGATCTGCTGAAAAATGCTTGTTTTTTGGCTACAGTTACGCACAGCATGAAGTCAGACACTGTTGCGTTTCGGTTTTGACTGAACCGGTCTCTATAGCAACTGTTCTGAGTCAACAGTCCAGCTAGCTAACATTTGGAGAAGCAGAAGGTCTGCTTGGGCTGATGGGGTTGTGTGAACATCATTCAGGTGTGTGGTTTATAACACATGCAATACACAATGTTCAGGCTTTTATCACTCTGGTGTTGGCTGTTCATTGTTGCTGTCCAACGTAAAAGGGCAACAATGTTGTTGACAGCATTTATATTGACTGGTGTGGGTTTGGTTTGTCTATTTGTAGGGTTTGCAAAATATGCCATTGAACAGGCTTTATTAAAACTTTCAGAAAGTCGTCACTGGATGAGCATCCGAACATGGACAACATGTCCATGCCCCACCTAAAGGAGAAAGAAAATGTTTTTCTGTCCAGTTCTTCAGCCCATGAATGTGAGAAGCTCCAGTCAGCATGAAGGTCTGCTCCATGGAGCTTCCTCATGGGCGACAGAGTCCACTGTCACACCAAAGCTTCTTCTGGACTTGAGTGTAAAATCTGTTTTAATTTTGAGGTTGTCTTGAAACAGCAGTGAGGGCTACCTGTGGGACAGATGTGGTTGGCAGGCCGTAGACTGAGGAAGTCCTCTGGATGGGGGACACAACGTTTCTCACTTAAAGAAACTGGTTCAGGTGACACAACTTAACCTTTTTTGTTGTCTTCTACCTGAATGAATGAGCTTACAAACCTTGTTTTTGTTTTAATTTAAACTTTCAGGTTCTACAACACATTTTTTAAAGGTTGCACCAGCGTTCTGTCATTAAACATGTCTTACAGTTTTCTCCGGCTTACACAGCTGTGAGAAACTATAGCAGCTATGGTTAATATTCAGAAAGATTTTATTGTTGAGAGAATTTCTATTTTGTTAGTCTTTCGGAGTCAACCCCTTTCATGATGGCCGCCACAGTTAGGCCTGTCATGATAACAAATTTTTCTGGTCCATTAATTGTAAACAATATTGATTGAAATTTGCCAATAATTACTATTATTGGCGAATTTAAGAAGAAATTTTGGTTTCTTTGTTTTGCATGAAGTACCTTTATTCGACCACCTGATGGCAGTATAATAATGTTTGAACTGAAGGATGGATAGTGAGGGAGCGAGCAGCGTCTCTTTAAGAAAAACGGGAGGGAGGCCCCTTGACGTGACATGGGCTGTCTCTCTCCGGTTCTCAAAATGGCGGACGCTCGGTGTGGTTTGAGCCTTTAGCATTTTTCACTCAAAGCTTTTCATAAAAAAAATCAGTAAACAAGTTCTCAGCTTCTTTTTGCAGAAAAACAACTTTTTACAAGAAGGCACGAGTTTCAACCGTGAATTCTGGAGCTTCGACAAGACGGAGGTTTTTCCCCGATGTCGGCCTGTTAGCTTAGCTTCTCAGCTTAGCTGCTTTT
Source organism: Garcialebias charrua (assembly GCA_038048925.1). Lineage (NCBI taxonomy): Eukaryota > Metazoa > Chordata > Actinopteri > Cyprinodontiformes > Rivulidae > Garcialebias > Garcialebias charrua. Next base: position 62,855 of record JBBPBX010005619.1, on the reverse strand, counting down.
AATGATACAAAAACATGATTTTGGATCGTTAAAACAGATTTTAAAGAGAAAGGAAGGGGTCAGTGAAGAACACCGGAGTTGAAACTTTTGTCGTCCAGTGACTTCAGTAGAAAGAGACATGAAGAAACTGATAAATGAAAATGGGGTCAATAATTTTAATTTATCATCGATTAATTGATTTATTGTTTATCGCGACAGGCCTAGCCACAACTAAGTGACCTTAGCAAACGCAACTGGCCTACTTTACAGACATTCAGCTCAAATTTAATGCAGTCGCTGAAAGTCATTAAGAACGCACTGTCTGAACTCAAGACATCTTGTGAGGTCTCACTGTATCACATGACACGGCTCATTACATCATTTCCAAGGTTTGATCAAAATGGCTACAGCTTTGTCATTTCTCAACTTTGTATGACTCGATCATTTCTCAACACCAGTTGGTCTAAGTCTAGATTGTTCCAGATCCACCAGCCTCCTGAATCCTGAATTACTTTCAGTTCTAATTTCAGAACAACCATACTGAGCCTCATTGTTAATATTTATCAGCAGACAAACATGAGCTTATTGTCGGTCATTTTCTGTTTTGTTTTGTAGTTTAAAAAAAAAAATCTCTAGTCGTGTAGCTAAAAAGGGTCGGTGCATTCCACAGATCTGCCTTCACAAACCCTGTTTTTAATAAAAATCATAAACACTGTATGAAACATCATTTATAAACGCTGTCGGCTTTTTAATCTCACCAGCTGGTGTTTATAGATCATTGGTGAAGAAGTGTAACTTCTGTTCACATGTTCTGTTTCGGAATAACAATCAGAGATCAGAAACGTTGTACGCTGTAAACACTGTAGAGCGTTCACAAACACCGACTGTTGTAGAAAACTGTTTATTAGGATGGTGATTTTTCTCTTTAGAATTCCATCTTATCTGATCTTGATGTTTTTTTTAGCTTAGCAGTTAGATTTTTTAGCTGTTTCAGTTCTATGAAGTGATTTTTATTTTAAGCTGCTATTCTAAGATAAGTAAGATTACTGGTTTACTTACTGTTAGCAGAAATCAAGGAACAAGTCCTGTCCTCTGTTTAGATAAACATATCACATCTGTGGTCCCCTACAGAAACTCAGAATCTAACAGGAATGATCAAACATTTACCACATGTATCACATATGTGTATAGATACCCAGGAGTCTGACCAAAACACGAGAGACCACGAGTAAAGGTAAGTGACTTTTATTTGCTGTACAGTGTGCAAGTACAGGTACTCAGGAATCAGCTTCAGGAAAAGACACGGGGTGAGTATGCTGAAAACTTGGTTGTAAGGATTAGTTGTCCAGGGAGTTGACTTGTTATAGCTTACTTGAGTACCGTATTTTCCAGACTATAGGTCACAGTTTGTTGCCTAATTTGCATGCCCTGCGATCTATAGAGAGGTGAGACTTGTTTATGGATTTTTTCCCATATTTTTCGACCAATTTTTGGCTCAGATATGACCGTTTTTCATTTTGGCAAAAAAAATGGTGCAGTACCACTTTTGGCCGCTAGGGTACACCGACCGTTCCCACCTCATGTGTCCAAAGGCAGCCTCCGTTGGTCGGACTGACTCTGTCACTGCCCGGCCTCCTGCTCTGGAGGCAACTACTGTTTGCTGTGTTTGTTAGCAAAATAAGTCAAGAACCACAGAACAGATTTTTACCAAACTTATAGAAAGTAATCACTGTATGGACATTTACAAATGACTAGCTTTATGAGATGTTTGAGATAATTAAAAAATCGATGTTTTATAGACTTAAACGTGTCGCGTTAGCTTTGGTTATTTTCCTGCTACTATTTGTCTAAGTAACTCATAAACCACCGATCCAGTGGTTTCACTTTGATGAACTCTCATTATAGTTTTGGCAAAAGTGTTTTATGTCAGATGCCCTTCCTGGCACAACCCTCACCATTTACCTGGGCTTGGGACCAGAACACGAGATACACTGGCTGGTGCCCCCTGGTGGCTGGTTTGGCTGTGTTCTAAACTGATTTTTTTAAATCCATTTGTTGTTGTTTAATCCCATGATCAGGTGGTTATACAGATCATATGTTATCACTTCATCACAATACTGAGCCGCTAAGATGGTTAACGTTTTCACATCTTGACCATTACAGATCCATTACTATCTTGCAGTTCGTGGGTTGGTAGGTTCAACGCCGCCATTTTGTTTTTTAGTTCTATTGGTACCACGGTCTGATCCTCGGCTACAGAAGCTGGCCATTGGGACATGGAATGTCACCTCTCTGGTGGGGAAGGAGCCTGAGCTAGTGTGTGAGGTTGAGAGTTTCCGACTAGAAATAGTCGGACTCACCTCAACGCATGGCTCTGGCTCTGGAACCAGTTTCCTTGAGAGGGGTTGGACACTCTTCCACTCTGGAGTTGTCCCTGGTGAGAGGCGCCGAGCAGGAGTGGGCATACTGGTTGCCCCCCATCTTGGTGCCTGTACGTTGGGGTTCACCCCGGTGAACGAGAGGGTAGCCTCCCTTCGCCTACGTGTGGGGGGACGGGCTCTGACTGTTGTTTGTGCCTATGCACCAAACGGCAGCTCAGACTACCCACCCTTTTTGGAGTCCTTGGAGGGGGTATTGGAGAGTGCGCCTCCTGGGGACTCCCTTGTTCTACTGGGGGACTTCAACGCTCACGTGGGCAATGACAGTGAGACCTGGAGGGGTGTGGTTGGGAGGAACGGCCCCCCTGATCTGAACCAGAGTGGTGTTCTGTTATTGGACTTCTGTGCTCGTCATGGATTGTCCATAACGAACACCATGTTTAAGCATAAGGGTGTCCATATGTGCTCTTGGCACCAGGACACCCTAGGTCGCAGTTCGATGATCGACTTTGTTGTCGTCTCATCTGATCTGCGGCCGCATGTCTTGGACACTCGGGTGAAGAGAGGGGCGGAGCTGTCAACTGACCACTACCTGGTGGTGAGTTGGCTCCGATGGTGGGGGAGGATGCCGGTCAGACCTGGCAGACCCAAACGTATTGTGAGGGTCTGCTGGGAACGTCTGGCAGAGTCTCCCGTAAGACGGAGCTTTAACTCCCACCTCCGGGAGAGCTTTGAACACGTTCCGAGGGAGGCGGGGGACATGGAGTCCGAGTGGGCCGTGTTCCGCGCCTCTATTGTCGAGGCAGCTTATCGGAGCTGTGGCCGCAAGGTTGTTGGTGCCTGTCGTGGTGGCAACCCTCGAACCCGGTGGTGGACACCGGCAGTGAGGGATGCTGTCAGGCTGAAGAAGGAGTCCTATTGGGCCTTTTTGGCTTGTGGGACCCCGGAAGCAGCTGATAGGTACCGGCAGTCCAAGCGGCATGCGGCTCGGGTGGTTGCTGAGGCAAAAACTCGGGCGTGGGAGGAGTTCGGAGAGGCCATGGAGAATGACTTCCGTACGGCTTCGAGGCGATTCTGGTCCACCATCCGGCGTCTCAGGGGGGGAAAGAGGTACGCGACCAACACCATTTATGGTGGGGGTGGCGTGCTGCTGACCTCAACTCGGGATGTTGTGAGTCGGTGGGCGGAATACTTCGAAGACCTCCTCAATCCTACTGGCACGTCTTCCACTGAGGAAGCGGAGCCTGGGGACTTTGGGTCGGGTTCTCCGATCTCTGGTGCTGAGGTCGCCGAGGTGGTTAAAAAGCTCCGCGGTGGCAAGGCTCCGGGGGTGGATGAGATTCGCCCGGAGTTCCTTAGGGCTCTGGATGTTGTAGGGTTGTGTTGGCTTACGCGACTCTGCAATATCGCGTGGACATCGGGGGCAGTTCCCTTGGATTGGCAGACTGGGGTGGTGGTTCCCCTATTCAAAAAGGGGGACCGTAGGGTGTGTTCCAACTATAGGGGGATCACACTCTTAAGCCTCCCTGGTAAGGTCTATTCAGGGGTTCTGGAGAGGAGGGTCCGTCGGATAGTCGAACCTCGGATTCAGGAGGAGCAGTAATAATAATAATAATAATAATGAATTCAATTTATAATGCACTTTTCATTAATAAAAATCTCAAAGTGCTACAATGTGTAACAAGGTAAAGGTAAAAAATAAAACAAGTGATAAAATCAAATAAAATCTATAATAATATCGACTAAGATCAAAGATAAAATCATGTAGATTTAGGCTTGCTTAAAAAATAAATAAAATAAAACAAGTGATAAAATCAAGTAAAATCAATAAAGATAACAGCTAAGATCAAAGATAAAATCATGTGAAAGCAGAATAGGCTTGCTTAAAAAGAAAAGTCTTAATGCCGATTTTAAAGTCAACCAGTGACTGTGGAGCTCTCAGGTCGTCAGGGAGGGAGTTCCACAGGCGGGGGGCAGCCACACAGAATGCTCGGTCTCCCATAGTCCTCAATTTGGTCCGAGGAATATGAAGTAAATTACTGTGTGGTTTTCGTCCTGGTCGTGGAACACTGGACCAGCTCTACACCCTCAACAGGGTCCTGGAGGGTGCGTGGGAGTTTGCCCAACCAGTTTACATGTGCTTTGTGGACTTGGAGAAGGCATTCGACCGCGTCCCTCGGGGGGTTCTGTGGGGGGTACTCCGGGAGTATGGGGTACCAGGCCCTTTGATAAGGGCTGTTAGGTCCCTGTACGACCGGTGTCAGAGCTTGGTCCGCATTGCCGGCAGTAAGTCAGGCTCGTTTCCGGTGAGAGTTGGACTCCGCCAAGGTTGCCCTTTGTCACCGATTCTGTTCATAACTTTTATGGACAGAATTTCTAGGCGCAGCCAAGGTGTTGAGAGGATCCGTTTTGGTGACCTTAGAATCGCTTCTCTGTTTTTTGCAGATGATGTGGTCCTACTGGCTTCATCAGTTCGTGATTTACAACTTTCACTGGAGCGGTTTGCAGCCGAGTGTGATGCGGCCGGGATGAGGATCAGTTCCTCCAAATCCGAGGCCATGGTCTTGAGCCGGAAAAGGGTAGCATGCCCTCTCCGGGTCGGGGAGGAGGTCCTGCCCCAAGTGGAGGAGTTTAAGTATCTCGGGATCTTGTTCACGAATGAGGGAAAACTGGAGCGTGAGATCGATAGGCGGATAGGTGCAGCGTCCGCAGTGAAGCGGGCGCTGTACCGGTCTGTCGTGGTGAAGAGAGAGCTGAGTCGAAAGGCAAAGCTCTCAATTTACCGATCGATCTACGTTCCCACCCTCATCTATGGTCATGAGCTGACAGTGGTGGGCAACGCTAATCCAAAAATTAGTTCCGCTATTTCTAAAGCACTAATTAATTTATTTAGGTCCGCAATTTCAAAAGCACTAATGTCTTATGAAAATTAGGGGAAGCTAATTCTAATCCGCTAATTAAATTCAACAATTGGTAGCAGCAAGTTATGCAATATTTGCACTACACTGCCAACTAGCGGTGCATGAACTGTTATACAGTAAGTTGTTTGAGTTTCAGAGTATTTAGTTTGGTTCTCTTCAACAGGTTTCACAAGGACAAAATGTACCCATTCCAAAGTCTGTTAGCTAAACTGCTGACATATTTGGCTGTTTTTTTTTTCTTCTTTTGTTACTTTTAGTACCACTAGATCGCATGTGTCAAACTCAAGGCCCGTGGGCCAAATCCGGCCTACCATAACCGTTTCTGTGGCTCTCTACACCCTAGAACTTCAAGATAACAGTTGTAAGCATGTTGCTCTCAGGTGATGGGTCCCCATCCCTACACTCCCTGGTCTCTCTGTTAATTGTCTTGCTTATCTCCTCCATTTTGTTGTCCAGGTGTTTGTGATTGTCATGCTGTGTGTTCATGTACCTGTATATAAAGTCAGGGATTTTTTAATTGATAAAGCTCTGTATATGTTGTATAACACAATCATTGTTCCACATTTAATCTATTGTATTGAGGTTTGGGGAAAAGCGTGCAAAACAATTACAAAGCCTGTTTTTATTTTACAAAAGAGAGCTGTAAGAGTAATCACCAGAAAACATTTCAGTCACCCATCAAACACCTTGTTTCTTCAGCTAAATTTATTGAAATTCCAGGAATTGGTAGAATATAGTATTTTATCAGTTATGTATAGGGCTCATAATAACACATTACCTTTAAATATCCAAAGAAATTTAGACAAAGTTATTACAATCTTAAAGGGACAGATATTCATCAAACCACAATTCAGAACCAGCTTAAAGGGACGGTCTACCTCAATTCAGGGAGTTGGATTGTGGAATGTTCTGGAGAGTGATGTTAAAAATGCAAAATCAATTCATTCATTCATTCATTCAACCTTTATTTATACAGGCTAGCCTCGTTGAGTCACGGGGACTCATTTACAAGAGGGACCTGTCTCACTCACACCAAACAACCATCCACTCTCACACTCACACCTAGGGTCAATTTAGAGTCACCAATCAGCCTAACAAGCATGTTTTTTGGTCTGTGGGAGGAAACCGGAGTACCCGGAGGAAACCCACGCATGCACGGGGAGAACATGCAAACTCCACCCAGAAAGGCCCCGGACCGGGATTTGAACCGGCAACCTTCTCGCTGAGAGGTAGCAGCTCTACCAGTTGTGCCAACGTGCTGCCCAATGTATACATTTAAGAAAAAGGTTGAAAAGGACTTGCTAACTTCCGGTTATGGCGTCTCACTGAGCAGCTGCTGTGCTCTGAGCTCCGACCAACAAATCCTACTTTTGGATATCTAACCACTGCTAAGTATATTTTATACAAGCTAGAGGTTCAATTTGATATTTCAAGATGCCGGCTAAACAAAAGCCAAAAGTTAAAACGACAACCAAAGAGAGTCCCGAAAGTGACGCCGGCAGCGAGGTGGAAACCGAACACAGTGAGGAGGCTAACGCTAACGCAGGCGCCCAGGCCTCTGTAGCTAACTCGGAAGCTAACATTATGGATGCAATCCTAGCCTTGAAATCTCATTTTTCACTACAACTACGGGAGATTATAACGTCAAATCAAGAAATCAAAGACACAATCGGAACGTTCCTCGAGAGGTTTACCTCTGCAGAATCACGCATTGGGGACCTGGAAGACGGCGTGGCTAAGCTAACTAGCAAAGAAGCTTCCATGCAGAAGAAGATCCAAGAGCTCACTTTGAAGGTGGATGAGCTTGAAAATAACAACCGGAGATCCAATCTAAGACTCGTGGGACTACCCGAGAAATCAGAGCAAGAAAACATCACATCTTTTCTTCAAACCTGGCTGATGGAGGTCCTGGGACGAGACACGTTTCCGTCCCCTCCCGTTGTCGAGCGGGCACACAGGTTGCAAGGACGGAGCGCTCCAGGCGGAGGCGGCCCACCGCGGGTGGTCGTCATGAAGTTCCTGAACTACCAGGACAAGATGAGAGTGATGAACGCAGCACGTCTGAAGGGAAAGGTGATGTACAAAGGCTGTCATGTGATGTTCTTCCCGGACCTGTCTGCTGAGGTGGTGAAACAACGGAAACAATTCGACCGGGTGAAACAACAACTCCGTGAGCTGAAAATAAACTTTGGACTGATTTTTCCAGCAAAGATGAGGATCTTCCACCAAGGTAATCGCTTTCTCTTTCACACACCAACGGAGGTGGAGGAGTTTATAAGGAAAACAAGACAACAGACTGATGAGTAACCATACTAAAGGCTAGAGGGCGCCAAATAGACTTAATTATGATTAATATTCTACATGATCGTTTTTTTTATATTTTTTTATATACAATACATATGTTTCATGTTTGTATGTATGTATGTATGTATGTATGTGTATGTGTATGTGTGTATGTATGTATATATGTACATATGTATATATATATGTATGTATGTGTATATGTATATTACTATTGATTTTTTTTCTTTTCTTATTTAATTTATTCATTTTTATTTAAACAATTTATATATGTATATATATATATTTATATATATATATTATCTTTTATTATTATTATTATTATTATTATTATTATTATTATTAATTATTTATTTATTTATTTATTTTTTTATTTTTTTTATTATTATTATTATTATTATTATTATTATTATTATTTTTTTTTTTTTTTTTGGACCAAGTTTCCCCATTAGAGCAGTGGGGTATAATTTATATACAACATGGTCGGGGTTCATAGTTTAAGGTGGTGGGTGGAGTTGTTCAGTGGACGTCTATCTGCTCCTGTTCTAGGATCAGTAGTTTAGCCAAGTCACAACAAAGAGGGGATGGGGTGCCGGAGATCCCCACTGGGGGGGAATCTCAGGAAAGTGTTTTGTGTTTATGTTTGTAAATGTTCAATGTTTTCAAGGTACTATGTTTTTCAAATTGCAAATTGCAAATTTCAACAGCCGAGACAAAAAACAAAAAGTGCTGATATATGGACATTAAATGAATGAGTACTGAATCCATTGTTGATGTGATCTCCTGGAACGTAAGAGGCCTTAGGAAACTGATCAAACTCAAAAAAGTAATGAATAGACTTAAACAATATCAGCCCAAAGTGGTTTTTTTACAAGAAACACACTTACTTGCGAACGAAATTGTTAAACTAAGAAGAAGATGGCCAGGTCAAGTTTTTTCAAGCTCATTTTCTCCACATGCTAGGGGAGTAGCAATTTTGATTCATAAATCTTTACCTATTGGTATAAAAAAAGTTATCACAGACCCTGCGGGGAGATTCATAATAATCCAAGCCTCACTGATGAACCAAAACTTTGTTTTGGTTAACCTATATGGTCCCAATGTAGACGATCCTGATTTTTATAATAATTTGTTTCTTTCTATTGCAGCTTTGCATGGGGATGTAGTCTGTGCTGGAGACTTTAACTGTACTTTAGACCCGAATCTTGATAGATCATCAGGATTAGATTCAACACACCTTAAAAGTAGACGGGTTATACAACATTTTATGGCTGAACTTAACTTAAGAGACATATGGAGAATCCAGAATCCAACAAAGAGAGAATATTCGTGCCATTCAACTACCCATAATAGCTATAGCTAGGGCTGGACGATATGGCCAAAATTTTTATCACGATATAGTTTCTAATTTCGGTCGATAACGATATAATTCGATATCGATATAAACAATATAAAAGCCTAAAAAAAACTATAAACTATACAAATAAATTATTGTTCACCTTGTATTTGTATTTAGCCTCCAAAAAGATGGAAATCACCATCAAATAAACATAAACTTCTCAACCCAATAATTCTCAGTCGGGTCATCTGGACAGTTTATTTTTTATAGAAACGTTTCATCCTCCATCCAGTTTCCATAAAAAAGAAACTGTCCAGATGACCTGACTGAGAATTATTGGATTTGGTACCTGGATTATTGAGCATGAACTTTCTTGCCATAAAATTCTCAACTGTGTCAATACTGTATTATTAGTTTTAACTTTAAACAAGAACTTTAAAATGTACAGTATTGAAATGCATAGTTAATTAAATAAAACTTTTGGGTGTTGTTATTTATAAGAAGCTGACATCTCATGGAAATTACTTAAGAATAAAAATAACAAAATCAATTGCATTACTGTATAAAGTAAAATAGTTTTTGAATGACAAAGTTTTGAATATATTGTATAATGTAATGATTGTTCCATATTTAATCTGTTGTATTGAAGTTTGGGGAAAAGCATGTAAAACTATTACAAACCCTGTTTTTATTTTATTAAAAAAAGAGCTATAAGAATTATTAGTAGGAAGTGCTATGGTCACCCAACAAATATTTCATCAGTTTAAATTATTAAAATTTTATGATTTGGTTGAACATAGTATTTTACAAGTCATGTATAAAACTAAAAAAAAATTACCCCCCAAATATTCAATTAAAATTTGTTTAAAGTTATTAAACCCTGAAGGGAATGTAAATGTTTGTAAAACCTCCATTTAGGACTAGTTTGAAGGAGCTGAGTTGTAAATCAGGAAACAGGATTGTGTTGACTTGATATCACCATAAACATTTCTAAAACTATTTATATGTTTTAAAAGATGATTAAATCAAAGCTGTTGGGAAGGTGTGTGCAGGTGAAGTGAAGGTTGTTGTTTGTTTGTAGTTATTTTGTATTTTTTAAACAAGGGGCAGATATTATACACTATTTTCGTCTTTCTGCACATTTTCATTCAGTGTTTTTTTTTAAACTTCTGATGAATTTGTTTTATTTTGAAGAAGAAAAAAAAACATGCAGCGCTGCTGGGGCTGTTTGTTTACGTCGTAGTTTCAGGGAAACGTTGGCTCAAACTTTATTGTGCTTCATCTTCTGACTCTCATCATATTATATCAAGTGGAAACTCTTCAGATTAAACAAGTTAGATGTTCCCACCGCTAGTTAGAACGACTCTACGTCACGTTTTGCAAAATAAAGAAACCGAGTAGGAGGACCTCGCTGCAGATGAGACCTGCAGTAAACCGAACTACGTCCACACCGACGAATTAGTCTTTCCTCTCATCAGTGATGTCGTCTCTTTCTCTTCGCTTGTGAAACTTTGTTCAGTCACATTCTGACGGTCATGAGCACTCGTTTGACTCGTTTTGAAGCGAAAACTTAACGCGCTTTGGAGACTAGCTTAGCTTTTAGCCTGCTACCGCTAACGCCTGCTGCTGGACTGAGCGCTGCGTAACAACGACGTCACCACGCACGTTTTGTGTCACAGCTTTTTCTGTCCGGGCGCGTTGTTGAAGCAGCCGCTCCAACCCGAACAGAAACAGAAAAACGTCAATGAAACGTTGTAAAATCCTATCGAAATATCGAAAATATGCTTAAACTTCATATCATCGTTATTGAATAAATGTATATCGCGATATTTATCGTTATTGAATTATCGTCCAGCACTAGCTATAGCCGTATTGATTATTTTTTTATTTCAAATTCTTTAGTTGCGAGAATTAAAGATTGTGCATATAATAGCATATTAATCTCCGACCATTCATTATGCATACTTAAATTTTCACCATCAACTGTAATTAGACGTAATCCTATCTGGCGTTTAAAACCACACTGGTTACAAATGCCTAAATTTCTGAAATACATTGAAAAAAATATTGATGATTACTTTGACTTTAATAAATCTGAGACTACAGCAACTATCAGATGGGAAGCATTCAAGGCTTTTATACGAGGTCAAATGATGAGCTACACAAAAAACGAAGTTAATAAAACTCTCATGGAGATGGTAAAACTTGAAGAACAAATAAAAGAGACCGAGCTCGAGATAAATCTAAAAGGTTCTAAAGAAAAACAAAAAGAATTGCTAATATTGAGGGCAAAATATGATGAACTATCAACAAATAAAGCTACATCAGAGATATTCAGATTGAAACAATCCTACTACGATCGGGGAGAGAGGGCAGGGAAACTTCTAGCCTGGCGCATTAAGGCTATACAGAATGAGAGGGCAATAAATGAAATTACAACTGGAAATGATAATACTAGCGATCCTCAAAAAATTAATGATCTTTTTAAAGATTATTACTCAAAATTATATACGTCTAAAGGACACATACCACAAGAGTCGTTAAATACCTTTCTCAATTCAATAAACACTCCCACACTTAGTGAAACAGCTAAATTAGAACTGGATATACCAATAACTATAGAGGAACTCTCAAATGCAATAGATAAACTAAATTCAGGAAAGGCACCCGGCCCAGATGGGATTCCTATGGACTTGTATAAAATATTTAAAAACAAATTATTACAGCCCCTCCATAATATGATAGCGGAAAGCTATAACTTTAAAGAATTACCTCCCTCATTGAGAAACGCGATCATAACAGTCTTACCTAAACCCGGGAAACCTCACACTAGATGCGAATCTTTCCGACCAATCTCTCTTATAAACTCTGATGCCAAAATAATATCCAAAGTACTAGCAATTAGGCTTGAGAAATTTTTACCGTATCTTTCTAATCCTGATCAGAATGGTTTTATTAAAGGGAGGCAAGCCCATCACGGTATCCGTCGCGTACTAAATATAATTCATGAAAATTATGAACATCCCGATACAGCTTTACTTTCACTCGATGCGGAAAAAGCATTCGATAGAGTGGAACATAATTACCTCTATAGAGTTCTTTCTCAATTTGGCATGGGAAGTTATTTCATAAATTGGATTAAAATAATTTATAACAAGCCCAACGCCTCAGTTATAACTAATAATATAATATCCAAACCATTTAATCTAGCTAGGGGCACGCGTCAAGGATGTCCTCTCTCGCCCCTGCTCTTTATCCTAGCAATTGAGCCATTAGCTATTGCCATAAGGAATAATCAAAATATACACGGTATCAAAATTAAAAATATTGAATCTAAAATTGGACTCTTTGCCGACGACATTATTTTAATGTTGTCTAAGCTGAATTGCTCAATTCCCCAACTACTCAAGATTATCAATGAGTTTGGATATATTTCCGGTTATAAACTTAACGAATCAAAATCTGCCATCCTTTTTTTAAATCAAGCTGAAAGAGAGACTCCACCAATTCTAACCACATTTCAGGTGGCAAAAGACAGCCTTACTTACTTAGGCATTAAAATTACTCCAAAAATGGATGATCTGGTTGGTGCAAATTATACGCCGGTGACTAACTCAATAAGAGAATCAATTGACAGATGGTCTACCCTGCCTATATCTATGATTGGCCGTATAAACATTCTTAAAATGAACGTGCTTCCTAAATTTTTATATCTTTTTCAGGCTATTCCCCTTAATCCTCCCGACGGATTTTTTAATAAAATCCAAAAAATCTTCAATAAATTCATTTGGAATAACAGACGAGCTAGAGTACGTTTATCATTACTATACCTTCCATATGATAGAGGAGGACTGAGGGTACCAAACCTCAGATGGTATTACTGGGCTTCCCAACTCTCTAGTGCATCATGTTGGTTTTCACCAACTATCCTGCCGTGGGTAAAAATAGAAAATATAAACACCTCTACCTTATCCCTAAATTCATATCTATACTCAAGGAAAAGCAAAGATTTAATAAAAAACACTTCAAACCCTTTTGTTAAAAACACTATCCGAGTATGGTACGATGTACATAAATTTAAAAATGAAACACCAATATTATCCCAGTTTTCTCCGATCTGGGGCAATATGTCATTTGAACCAGGTAGGAAAGATATGGGTTTTAAAACATGGTATTCAAAGGGTTTATGCAAAATCGCTGATTTATTTGATAAAGGGATAATGGTCGGCTTTGAAGATTTGAAACAGAAATTCAACATTTCAAATAACCATTTTTTTAAGTTCTTGCAAGTTAGAAATTTTATCTTAAGTACTCAAAAATCGATAGCATTACCTACTCTTACTTCTATAGAAGAGTTAGCAACAAACAGTCAGTTAAGGAAAGGTCTAATATCTTGTTTTTATAACAGTATCAAGGACAGCTCTCAGACCTCCTCAGAAGACAAAAGAATTGCATGGTGTGAGGACTTGAAATGTAATATATCAGTAGAGGAATGGCAGAGGGCCTGTTTGAAAGCACAGACGCAATCTATTAATACTCAATTTAAATTAATCCAATACAAATGGCTGATGAGAACATATATTTCTCCAACACTACTAAATAAATTTAATCCCAACAATCCTGACACATGTGCCAAATGTGGGGATAAAGGCACTTTGACTCATTGTCTTTGGGAATGTCCAGAGATTCAGAAATTCTGGAAGGAGGTTTTGGACAAAATTTCACTCATTATCGGTACTAAAATTGATCCGTGTCCAAGGTTGTGTATCCTAGGAATCTTCTCTACTCAAATCCAATTAAATAAGAGTGATCAAAAATCGATAATGTATTGTCTGGTCCAGGCCAAATATAGTATAGCCAGAGCCTGGAAATCTGTAGTTAGGCCTCAAATAAATACTTGGATGTCTACATTATCAAGCTCTCTTGCCTTGGAGAAACTTACATTTATGATTAAGGGTAAATATGATGTGTTTAAAAAAATATGGGATAAATTTTTGATTTTTTTGGAAAATACGAATACTTATGAGGAATGACTGATGGTAAAATTAAGCTAGTCTATGCTTTCTTTGGTATAGTAGCATTGAGTGTGTTAACTTTATATTAAGTTCAAATGTATTGATTGAAAAGTGTATGAAACTGAATCACTAAGGACTGGATGTCTAGCCCTAAGGAGAACAAGGGCTTCACTTTACGTTTAACATGGGGACAATGATTAAATCTCATCGACAAAATCTTGCCATCTATCTCTGGGATAACAAATTGAATGTATTTTTGTTGTAGTTTTGTCTCACGGTAATCGAATAATATTTGTTACCTTGAATGTTTTTTTAGTTGTTTTTTGTGTTTTCGTTGGGTTTGGTCTAATGTTTTGTGCATTTGTGAGTTATTTGTCTGTATGTTTTTTTTTGAAAAAAAAACAACAAAACAAAACAATAAAAAGATTTTTGAGAAAAAAAAGAAAAGGACTTGCTCAAAAACTATATATGATGAAGCTTAGTGTGTTTGTGTATTACAGTTAGAAAAATTAAGTAGAGTTATGTCAGGATTTACACAGGACAGAACGAATCCAGTTGTGCAGGCAGGGACTCAGACTCAGAGGTACAAAATAAACACTTTAATAAACATAAATCAAAGAGCTGGCAAGGCAGCAAAACTTACATGTCAACAGAAACATCAGGACGGGACCAAGACAAGACCAGGCTGTACCTAACGACGACGCGACAATAACTGAGACACAGAACAGGGCTTATATACACACAGACAAGACGAGACGATCACAAACACCTGAGGACAATTAACTAAGACAGAGCAGGAACGGGAAGCTAAACCTAAAACATGAAAGTAACTAGGATGACAGAGACATGACTAAACTGGAAGGGAACTGATAACTAACTGACTACAGGATGACAGAACTGGAGGTAAACTAAGAATGAATAAACTGGAAGGGAAACTAATAAACTAACTGACTAGGAACTGACTAACTGATAACTAACTGACTACAGGATGACAGAACTGGAGGTAAACTAAGAATGAATAAACTGGAAGGGAAACTAATAAACTAACTGACTAGGAACTGACTAACAGAGGGGGACGAAGGGAAACTAATCCTTACAGTACCCCCCCCTCAAAGTTATTCATTTTGTGATGTAGTTTGAAGGTTATCATTGGTTGAACAAACTGTGAAATAAGGGGCAGATATAATAAGATTTCATCTTCTTTCTGCTCCTTTCATTTTATCCTACTTGTATTCTTGTATCTGATGAAACTGTTTTGTATTGTTCTTTTAAAATGAATGAATAAACATCAAATCAAATCAAATCAACGGCCCAGTCAGAGTCCAGAACCTGAACCTGAAGGTGGGACCTTCAGAGAGCTGAGCAGAAACCTCAAAGAACTGAAGCAACAATGGAAAGAAGAGTGGGTCAGAACTCCTCCAGAACCAGGAGAGAGACTGATGAAGTCCTGCAGAGAACCACAGAGGGTTCTGCTGCTGAAGGAGGTTCTGTTGGGTCAGAGGCACAAGCTGAGGTTAAATTTTAATGATTTTAGAACTTGTTAAAGATCATCCATCCAGCCATCCAGCTAACTGTCTATCCATCCATCCATTCAGCTAAAAGTCTATTCATCCTTGTATCTGATGAAACTGTTTTGTATTGTTCTTTTAAAATGAATGAATGAACATCAAATCAAATCAAAAATAAGTCTGTATCTCTGTGTTTATCATTGTCCTGGCATTGTCTCCTGTTGCCTCTGTCTCCTGAGTTCCTTGTGATTCCCTGAGTATGTAAGTTTGCTGCCCTGCGGACGCCATTTTGAAGAGTCCTAATGGTGAACTACTTTTTTAAATCCAGCAGATTTGACCATTTCGTGAAACTCTCAAGCTCAGAAAAACTTGTGCTATAACGTCAGCTATGAAATATATTTTTTCTCAGCAAAGAAATAATTGTTTTACCGTGTTTTGTTGTAAAATCCTGGCTTCTTTGGCCGTCGCGGACGCCATTTTGAAGAGTGCTAATGTGGCGAAATTCTATTTTTAAATCCAGACGCGTCGCGTAGGCCCTGAGAAACATCCATAAGTTCACCCTCCATGTTAAAAAGTCTTCGTCTGACTCTTCGAAAACAAGCAATAAGGCTCCAGAGTAACACACTGGCTGCTAACTGCTAGAGAGAGCACACACCAAGAGACTGAGGGGGACGCTTTTTTGTGACGGACCACATCCGGCGCTGCTCGTAAATACGTTATTTCGTTTTTACTGATAGATAATTAGTTATTAGCGGTACTGCATTTTAAATAAAAATAGCATAAATCCGCTTATGAATTATAAAACTTAGTCAATCCGCTGTAAAGCTAACAGATTATTTAGCTACGCTATAAGCGGATTAGCGCAATAGCGCTACCTAGCGGTCGGAGGCCCACCACTGGTTATGACCGAAAGAACAAGATCTCGGATACAAGCGGCTGAAATGAGTTTTCTCCGCAGGGTGTCTGGACTCTCCCTTAGAGATAGGGTGAGAAGCTCAGTCATCCGGGAGGGACTCGGAGTAGAGCCGCTGCTTCTCCACATCGAGAGGAGCCAGTTGAGGTGGCTCGGGCATCTGGTTAGGATGCCTCCTGGACGCCTCCCTGGTGAGGTGTTCCGGGCATGTCCCACCGGGAGGAGACCCAGAGGAAGACCCAGGACACGCTGGAGGGACTATGTTTCTCGGCTGGCCTGGGAACGCCTTGGGATTCCCCCAGAGGAGCTGCTCCAAGTGGCTGGGGAGAGGGAAGTCTGGGCCTCCCTACTTAGGCTGCTACCCCCGCGACCCGACCCCGGATAAGCGGAAGAAGATGGATGGATGGTACCACAGAGTCTATGCAGTCTTTTGAATCCTGCCAGAAAACTCACTTTGTACACTGGTTTTTAGTTAATGTTGTCTTGAGTTCCTGTTTTAGTTTGTTTCTAGTCTAGTTTATCATACCTGTACCCGGTAACCTTTCTCTGGTGATTTTCTGAAATAATTTAACAGTTGGATTTCCCATTTGTTTTTTTGTTTTTCAACCACCTTGTATGGTAGTTTGGGCATCCTCAATGTTTTTAAGCTAGCTGTATAAATACAACTGACAAAATGCTGGTGAAGATTCTCAGTCGTCCAGGACATGATAAAATATCAAAAAGGCGTTCAATACAAGATCAACTGGACTTTATTTGTTACAGAAAACGTTTCGACCTCTATCCAGAGGGCTTTATCAATTCTATGAGCAGACTGTGTGCCAGTGGAGTTATAACAGTCTTAGGAGACACGCACCAACCTATGCACTGTAAATTGCAAGCTGAGGTAACACATACATGTAAATTGACAAATCACACCTTAACAGTAGGGGTTTCCTGAGGCCTCTGACAACTGACAAACTGACATTGACAACAGCCCAATGAACATTATAGTATTGTTTGTTGAAATGTGAGTACCTGTACTTCAGAGACATCCATTTCTGTCACACTCCACACATCTGGCTTTTAGTATAAAGTGTTCAGACACACAGCATTTCCTCTCTAAATGGAAGATGATTCCCAGCTGGGAATTTGTTAAAAGGTGTTAGTCTCAGAACAGTGAAATGAATAGGAAAAAAAAAGAAGATATTTTATACCAGCAGTGTTTATGGCAGCATCCTTCTGTGTGGACGTCTGAGTGACGGTGGCTGGGAGACAGGTCAGGACAAATGAAGCAACTGAAGTTTCCAAGTGAGCAAACACACCAGCCAGGATTCCTGCACAGCTTTGAAAAGTGTGGAAAAAAGAAAATAGGTAAAGACATTTGTGTTTCCACACTTTATTCCCTGTCTAACAAAAACACCAGATTTTTGCCATTTCCCAACTAGCAGATAAAGCCCACTGAGGTACTGGCTTAACAAACCAACATTGTTCAGTTTTTGTTAGAGCAATAACTACAGACTCAGAAAAAAATAGTGCCAGATATACCTGAAAGGCAAAAACTGCAAGATATATTTGCAGAGTTACTGATGTCCAATCAATAATTCAATCAAAAGATACTGAGGGGAGTGAGAGAAGGGTCCGTGTATTCATTCAACCTTTATTTAGTCAGGTTAATCTCATTGAGCCTTGAGGACTCATTTACAAGAGAGACCTGTCTACAAACTAAAGAATGATGACAACAGCAACAGTAGATTTTCCTTGAACAATCAACAATAGACAAACATAAGAGAGAAATACAGATTTTTTTTAAACAAGTTAAAACAAAGATATCAAAGTAGCAAAACAGACAGATTATAAGGTAGATGTAGAAAATCAAAAACAGGAACATGTCTGCATTGGTTTTTGCCAGGATTCCAACAGATTCTTAAAACCATTTAGAGAAGTCAAGGTCGAGAGCTTCAGATCTTTTTGTAAGATATTCCATGAAGCAGGAGCAGAGTAGGAGAAGGCCCTTTTTCCAAGTTCAGTCCTCACTGAGGGAACACTGCAGGTAATCATGTCCTGAGAGCGCACGCTGTAGCTGCACTCACACAGAGACATGTAGGAGGAGATGTATGAGGGCAGCAGACCAAGAAGTGATTTAAAGATGAAAATGTACCAGTGGAAGAGTCTGCGTGAGGTTAATGATGTCCAGTTAACCAGTGAATACATGTTTCATATAACAGGTTATAACAGGTTTCATCTCAACAGTGCTGATGCCAGCACAACTTGGTGATAGTTCACTGTAACTTGAGTCAGCATTTACTTTAAAATCATTTGAAGCTCATCTCAAATGTAGATTACTTATTTTCTTCCTGAACCAAGATATACAAGATAGAAACCCAAACAATTTCCAACATTACTGTCCATTTCCTTCACTGGAAAATGTGGCGAAATTCTTTATGAGTACTATTTTTTGACATGTCCAAATATAAAATACTGTACAGACTTGCTGTGCACAATGTCATTTGGGTTTATCATCAAAGAAATCAGATTGAGACTGAAGGGTTTTTTTTTTTTTTTTTACAAAACTTTCAAGAAACAAAAGATACAACAGACTAACAGATTCAAGTCAGATTGTACCTCAGCCAAATCATAGTTTTGTAGTTTTACTTCTTCATGCCATGCTTTTCATATCAAAAGCCATTTGTCAAAGGTCTCTTCACAGTAACCATTACCCACATCATAGTCACCTCGAGCCACTTTCTATTTGTGTTTGTTTCATACCACACCAGCAGCTGCACAAATACAGATGATTTATTCAACTGCAGGACACATTAAAAATCTAATTTGGACCCACATATTTATTATTATTATTGTTACTGACATAGTTACTGTAGATCTGGACATTTATCCATCCATCCATCCATCCATCCATCCATCCAACCATCCATCCATCCATCCATCCATCCATCCATCACCATCCATCCATCCAACCATCCAACCATCCATCCATCCATCCATCACCATCCATCCATCCATCCAACCAACCATCCATCCAACCATCCATCGTCTTTACCAGCTTCTTCCTTTTTGGGTCATTAGTGTCCATGTCCAGCAGTCACTGTGCAAGAGGTCTGGACTCATTTACAAGAGAGGCCTGATTTTAACAGAGTGATGACAACAGTGGACAACAATAGACAACAATAGACAACAATAGACAATCATAAAGGATGCGTACAAATTATTTTATTTTTTTAACAAGTGAAAATAAAGTGGTATTTAAAAGAAAATGTAACAAAAACCAGCTAGGTCGTAAGGCGTTGTGCTGAGAGGCAGCAGCTCTACCAACTGCACCACCATTCCACCCGGTCTGGGCATTTAGTACGTTTGAAAACTTGATTTTTACATAAAGAGATGGTTTGAACTAGTGCCTCTATGCATAAGTGTGTACAGGGTGTCATGCATGCATTGTGTTCATATAGTTTGTGTATGGGTACTAATGGGTACTAATGGGTACTAATGGGTAATTGTTTGAATGCATGAGTGAGAAGTGTACCAGGTGGTAAAAGGTACAAAGGGAGGTACAGTTTGGCAGAGGCACAAGTTGGTCAGGGGATTAAAGGCAGTTGTGCAAAGTACTGAAAAGTTTTTTTCTTATTTCTAATTTAATCAGTTAATATACTGCTAACTAATTCATGGTAGTACAAAGGATTAGTGATTAGTTCTGTTGCTTCACACCTAGTAGGTCTTGGGTTCAAGCCCCGGGTTAGGCCTGGGGTTTTCTGTGTGGTTTGCATGTCCTTGTGGGTTTCCTCCAGTTTCCTGCCTCAGTCCAAACGTACATGTTCTGCCTTCAGGCCCAGGCCTCCTTTGAAAAGAGATCTGTGATCTCAGTGGGACAGGCCTGGTTAAATAAATAATAATAATAATAAAAATAATAATGAATTCCATTTATAATGCACTTTTCATTAATAAAAATCTCAAAGTGCTAAATCAAAAATAGACCAACAAATGAGCATAATGCTCTTATAATGTGATGCATTGACAAGGCTTGTCTTTGGGAGCGGCTCTTCGACTGTTCTTCAGGGGTTTGTTCTGTGAGTTCACTCGCTGTGGAACCCCCTGAAGACTCAATCATTTGTAAAGATGAACCTGGCATGTCTGATGCTCTGTATTCTCCTTCAACAGATGCCACAACAATCTGAAGGTGGGCGGCTGTGGCTCAGTGGTTAGAGCAGTCGTCCTCCAATGCAAGAGTTGGGGGTTCAAATCCACCAGCAGTCACATGCTGAAGTGTCCCTGGGCAAGACACTGAACCCCTCAATGCCTCCGGTGTGTGTCCCATCAGTGTCTGAATGTGATAAATGTGATGTAGGGGAGTGGTGGGGCAGAGGTTAAAGATGGGCCTGTGATTGGAAATTCACAGGTTCAACTCCCGGTCAAAATGTGGGTGGCAAAGATGAAGCACCCACACCTGCCTCCACCCTCATCCGTCCCACTCTGGGCCCATGAGCAAGGCCCTTAAACCCCACCATCTGCTCCCTAAACCAGGTCTCTCTTGAAAATAAGTTATTGCGACTCAATGAGACTAACCTGGATAAATAAAGGTTAAATGAAATAATAATAATAAAGCACTGACTAGTCTCTTTAGAATGGTTTGTTCAATTAGTCTTTGTAGATCCAGTAGATGCTGTATGAACGGGTAAATGAGGCACAGGTTGTTGTAAAGAGCTTCGAGTGTCTTGATCAGACAGAAAGGAGCTGTATAGGTACAGTCCACTAACAAAGACGAACAGCTCGTCAGGAAAAATGTATTTTTTAGATTAATGTGTTATTTTTTAATAAAAAGTAACAATGTTCAGTCAGGTCATCTGGATGGTTTCTTTTATAGCTTTTATATTCTTTATAGTTTTAGTAAAGTGTCCCTGTAATAGACCAGAAAGTTCATTCTCAATAGTCCAGGTTTCGAATGAACTTTCTGGTCTTGAACCACTTTGGACATGTCTGCCTGCCTGGGAGGAGTCGACGAGGGACAAGCTCCCAGAAACCATCTTGGCTACAGCAAACTGGTTGGTCCACTTAAGTTGTTTACTTGGTGGGGTAGCTTCAGTTTGCTTTGGACTGCTCTGACTGACGAAGCCCTCTGGAGTGAGGGTGAAACGTTTCTACTAAAAAGAAACTGTCCAGATGAACTGATTGAGAATGAGCGGATGTCCCTGTAATAGACTGGAGACATGTCCAGGTGTCTCTGTGATGGACTGGAGACATGTCCAGGTGTCTCTGTGATGAACTGGAGACATGTCCAGGTGTCTCTGTGATGAACTGGAGACATGTCCAGGTGTCTCTGTGATGAACTGGAGACATGTCCAGGTGTCTCTGTGATGGACTGGAGACATGTCCAGGTGTCTCTGTGATGAACTGGAGACATGTCCAGGTGTCTCTGTGATGAACTGGAGACATGTCCAGGTGTCTCTGTGATGAACTGGAGACATGTCCAGGTGTCTCTGTGATGAACTGGAGACATGTCCAGGTGTCTCTGTGATGGACTGGAGACATGTCCAGGTGTCTCTGTGATGAACTGGAGACATGTCCAGGTGTCTCTGTGATGGACTGGAGACATGTCCAGGTGTCTCTGTGATGAACTGGAGACATGTCCAGGTGTCTCTGTGATGAACTGGAGACATGTCCAGGTGTCTCTGTGATGGACTGGAGACATGTCCAGGTGTCTCTGTGATGAACTGGAGACATGTCCAGGTGTCTCTGTGATGAACTGGAGACATGTCCAGGTGTCTCTGTGATGGACTGGAGACATGTCCAGGTGTCTCTGTGATGAACTGGAGACATGTCCAGGTGTCTCTGTGATGAACTGGAGACATGTCCAGGTGTCTCTGTGATGGACTGGAGACATGTCCAGGTGTCTCTGTGATGAACTGGAGACATGTCCAGGTGTCTCTGTGATGAACTGGAGACATGTCCAGGTGTCTCTGTGATGAACTGGAGACATGTCCAGGTGTCTCTGTGATGGACTGGAGACATGTCCAGGTGTCTCTGTGATGGACTGGAGACATGTCCAGGTGTCTCTGTGATGAACTGGAGACATGTCCAGGTGTCTCTGTGATGGACTGGAGACATGTCCAGGTGTCTCTGTGATGAACTGGAGACATGTCCAGGTGTCTCTGTGATGAACTGGAGACATGTCCAGGTGTCTCTGTGATGGACTGGAGACATGTCCAGGTGTCTCTGTGATGGACTGGAGACATGTCCAGGTGTCTCTGTGATGGACTGGAGACATGTCCAGGTGTCTCTGTGATGAACTGGAGACATGTCCAGGTGTCTCTGTGATGGACTGGAGACATGTCCAGGTGTCTCTGTGATGGACTGGAGACATGTCCAGGTGTCTCTGTGATGGACTGGAGACCTGTCCAGGTGTCTCTGTGATGGACTGGAGACATGTCCAGGTGTCTCTGTGATGGACTGGAGACCTGTCCAGGTGTCTCTGTGATGGACTGGAGACATGTCCAGGTGTCTCTGTGATGGACTGGAGACATGTCCAGGTGTCTCTGTGATGGACTGGAGACATGTCCAGGTGTCTCTGTGATGGACTGGAGACATGTCCAGGTGTCTCTGTGATGGACTGGAGACATGTCCAGGTGTCTCTGTGATGGACTGGAGACATGTCCAGGTGTCTCTGTGATGAACTGGAGACATGTCCAGGTGTCTCTGTGATGGACTGGAGACATGTCCAGGTGTCTCTGTGATGAACTGGAGACATGTCCAGGTGTCTCTGTGATGAACTGGAGACATGTCCAGGTGTCTCTGTGATGGACTGGAGACATGTCCAGGTGTCTCTGTGATGAACTGGAGACATGTCCAGGTGTCTCTGTGATGGACTGGAGACATGTCCAGGTGTCTCTGTGATGAACTGGAGACATGTCCAGGTGTCTCTGTGATGAACTGGAGACATGTCCAGGTGTCTCTGTGATGGACTGGAGACATGTCCAGGTGTCTCTGTGATGAACTGGAGACATGTCCAGGTGTCTCTGTGATGGACTGGAGACATGTCCAGGTGTCTCTGTGATGAACTGGAGACATGTCCAGGTGTCTCTGTGATGGACTGGAGACATGTCCAGGTGTCTCTGTGATGGACTGGAGACATGTCCAGGTGTCTCTGTGATGAACTGGAGACATGTCCAGGTGTCTCTGTGATGAACTGGAGACATGTCCAGGTGTCTCTGTGATGAACTGGAGACATGTCCAGGTGTCTCTGTGATGAACTGGAGACATGTCCAGGTGTCTCTGTGATGGACTGGAGACATGTCCAGGTGTCTCTGTGATGGACTGGAGACATGTCCAGGTGTCTCTGTGATGAACTGGAGACATGTCCAGGTGTCTCTGTGATGGACTGGAGACATGTCCAGGTGTCTCTGTGATGGACTGGAGACATGTCCAGGTGTCTCTGTGATGGACTGGAGACATGTCCAGGTGTCTCTGTGATGGACTGGAGACATGTCCAGGTGTCTCTGTGATGGACTGGAGACCTGTCCAGGTGTCTCTGTGATGGACTGGAGACATGTCCAGGTGTCTCTGTGATGAACTGGAGACATGTCCAGGTGTCTCTGTGATGGACTGGAGACATGTCCAGGTGTCTCTGTGATGGACTGGAGACATGTCCAGGTGTCTCTGTGATGAACTGGAGACATGTCCAGGTGTCTCTGTGATGGACTGGAGACCTGTCCAGGTGTCTCTGTGATGAACTGGAGACATGTCCAGGTGTCTCTGTGATGAACTGGAGACATGTCCAGGTGTCTCTGTGATGGACTGGAGACATGTCCAGGTGTCTCTGTGATGGACTGGAGACATGTCCAGGTGTCTCTGTGATGAACTGGAGACATGTCCAGGTGTCTCTGTGATGGACTGGAGACCTGTCCAGGTGTCTCTGTGATGAACTGGAGACATGTCCAGGTGTCTCTGTGATGGACTGGAGACCTGTCCAGGTGTCTCTGTGATGAACTGGAGACATGTCCAGGTGTCTCTGTGATGGACTGGAGACCTGTCCAGGTGTCTCTGTGATGGACTGGAGACATGTCCAGGTGTCTCTGTGATGGACTGGAGACCTGTCCAGGTGTCTCTGTGATGGACTGGAGACATGTCCAGGTGTCTCTGTGATGGACTGGAGACCTGTCCAGGTGTCTCTGTGATGGACTGGAGACATGTCCAGGTGTCTCTGTGATGGACTGGAGACCTGTCCAGGTGTCTCTGTGATGGACTGGAGACATGTCCAGGTGTCTCTGTGATGGACTGGAGACCTGTCCAGGTGTCTCTGTGATGGACTGGAGACCTGTCCAGGTGTCTCTGTGATGGACTGGAGACCTGTCCAGGTGTCTCTGTGATGGACTGGAGACCTGTCCAGGTGTCTCTGTGATGGACTGGAGACCTGTCCAGGTGTCTCTGTGATGGACTGGAGACCTGTCCAGGTGTCTCTGTGATGGACTGGAGACCTGTCCAGGTGTCTCTGTGATGGACTGGAGACCTGTCCAGGTGTCTCTGTGATGGACTGGAGACCTGTCCAGGTGTCTCTGTGATGGACTGGAGACCTGTCCAGGTGTCTCTGTGATGGACTGGAGACCTGTCCAGGTGTCTCTGTGATGGACTGGAGACCTGTCCAGGTGTCTCTGTGATGGACTGGAGACCTGTCCAGGTGTCTCTGTGATGGACTGGAGACCTGTCCAGGTGTCTCTGTGATGGACTGGAGACCTGTCCAGGTGTCTCTGTGATGGACTGGAGACCTGTCCAGGTGTCTCTGTGATGGACTGGAGACCTGTCCAGGTGTCTCTGTGATGGACTGGAGACCTGTCCAGGTGTCTCTGTGATGGACTGGAGACCTGTCCAGGTGTCTCTGTGATGGACTGGAGACCTGTCCAGGTGTCTCTGTGATGGACTGGAGACATGTCCAGGTGTCTCTGTGATGGACTGGAGACATGTCCAGGTGTCTCTGTGATGGACTGGAGACCTGTCCAGGTGTCTCTGTGATGGACTGGAGACATGTCCAGGTGTCTCTGTGATGGACTGGAGACATGTCCAGGTGTCTCTGTGATGGACTGGAGACATGTCCAGGTGTCTCTGTGATGGACTGGAGACATGTCCAGGTGTCTCTGTGATGGACTGGAGACATGTCCAGGTGTCTCTGTGATGGACTGGAGACATGTCCAGGTGTCTCTGTGATGGACTGGAGACATGTCCAGGTGTCTCTGTGATGGACTGGAGACCTGTCCAGGTGTCTCTGTGATGGACTGGAGACCTGTCCAGGTGTCTCTGTGATGGACTGGAGACCTGTCCAGGTGTCTCTGTGATGGACTGGAGACATGTCCAGGTGTCTCTGTGATGGACTGGAGACATGTCCAGGTGTCTCTGTGATGGACTGGAGACCTGTCCAGGTGTCTCTGTGATGGACTGGAGACCTGTCCAGGTGTCTCTGTGATGGACTGGAGACCTGTCCAGGTGTCTCTGTGATGGACTGGAGACATGTCCAGGTGTCTCTGTGATGGACTGGAGACATGTCCAGGTGTCTCTGTGATGGACTGGAGACATGTCCAGGTGTCTCTGTGATGGACTGGAGACATGTCCAGGTGTCTCTGTGATGGACTGGAGACATGTCCAGGTGTCTCTGTGATGGACTGGAGACATGTCCAGGTGTCTCTGTGATGGACTGGAGACATGTCCAGGTGTCTCTGTGATGGACTGGAGACATGTCCAGGTGTCTCTGTGATGGACTGGAGACCTGTCCAGGTGTCTCTGTGATGGACTGGAGACCTGTCCAGGTGTCTCTGTGATGGACTGGAGACCTGTCCAGGTGTCTCTGTGATGGACTGGAGACATGTCCAGGTGTCTCTGTGATGGACTGGAGACATGTCCAGGTGTCTCTGTGATGGACTGGAGACATGTCCAGGTGTCTCTGTGATGGACTGGAGACATGTCCAGGTGTCTCTGTGATGGACTGGAGACATGTCCAGGTGTCTCTGTGATGGACTGGAGACCTGTCCAGGTGTCTCTGTGATGGACTGGAGACATGTCCAGGTGTCTCTGTGATGGACTGGAGACATGTCCAGGTGTCTCTGTGATGGACTGGAGACATGTCCAGGTGTCTCTGTGATGGACTGGAGACATGTCCAGGTGTCTCTGTGATGGACTGGAGACATGTCCAGGTGTCTCTGTGATGGACTGGAGACATGTCCAGGTGTCTCTGTGATGGACTGGAGACATGTCCAGGTGTCTCTGTGATGGACTGGAGACATGTCCAGGTGTCTCTGTGATGGACTGGAGACATGTCCAGGTGTCTCTGTGATGGACTGGAGACATGTCCAGGTGTCTCTGTGATGGACTGGAGACATGTCCAGGTGTCTCTGTGATGGACTGGAGACATGTCCAGGTGTCTCTGTGATGGACTGGAGACATGTCCAGGTGTCTCTGTGATGGACTGGAGACATGTCCAGGTGTCTCTGTGATGGACTGGAGACATGTCCAGGTGTCTCTGTGATGGACTGGAGACATGTCCAGGTGTCTCTGTGATGGACTGGAGACATGTCCAGGTGTCTCTGTGATGGACTGGAGACATGTCCAGGTGTCTCTGTGATGGACTGGAGACATGTCCAGGTGTCTCTGTGATGGACTGGAGACATGTCCAGGTGTCTCTGTGATGGACTGGAGACATGTCCAGGTGTCTCTGTGATGGACTGGAGACATGTCCAGGTGTCTCTGTGATGGACTGGAGACATGTCCAGGTGTCTCTGTGATGGACTGGAGACATGTCCAGGTGTCTCTGTGATGGACTGGAGACATGTCCAGGTGTCTCTGTGATGGACTGGAGACATGTCCAGGTGTCTCTGTGATGGACTGGAGACATGTCCAGGTGTCTCTGTGATGGACTGGAGACATGTCCAGGTGTCTCTGTGATGGACTGGAGACATGTCCAGGTGTCTCTGTGATGGACTGGAGACATGTCCAGGTGTCTCTGTGATGGACTGGAGACATGTCCAGGTGTCTCTGTGATGGACTGGAGACATGTCCAGGTGTCTCTGTGATGGACTGGAGACATGTCCAGGTGTCTCTGTGATGGACTGGAGACATGTCCAGGTGTCTCTGTGATGGACTGGAGACATGTCCAGGTGTCTCTGTGATGGACTGGAGACATGTCCAGGTGTCTCTGTGATGGACTGGAGACATGTCCAGGTGTCTCTGTGATGGACTGGAGACATGTCCAGGTGTCTCTGTGATGGACTGGAGACATGTCCAGGTGTCTCTGTGATGGACTGGAGACATGTCCAGGTGTCCATGTGATGGACTGGAGAACTGTCCAGGGTGTACCTGGCTCTCGCACAATGATAGCTGGACAATGGGCACCAGTGACCCCCGTGACCTGATAAGGAAGAAGCTGGTAAAGATGATGGATGGATGGAAAAATGACAAACACCAACATGATTAAAAGAGAGAATAAAGACATCTGAGTGCGTCGGTCTCAGACTGTAACAGCATAACTTTTTAGCAGGTATGTTCTGTCTAATACAGGCAGTCCCCGACTTACGAGCGAGTTCCGTTCCTCCGAGTATCTCGTAAAGCGAAATATTGTACGTCGGAACATGAAACACGTGTTCTCGTAAGTCCGGATTTTTGGTCGTAAATTGGAAAATTTATGCTAGCGCTACTACAAACACTCGTTTTTCATCACAAATGTTCATACTAGTTCATAAACATGCTCAGAAACTTGTTTCCAAACGGTTAGCTGACACACTTTCATCTAAAAATGCTGTATTTTTTGTAAGTTCTTTCCAAATTTACTGCTCGTTCGCCAGCTCGTAAGTCCGGAACCTCATATGTAAGAGCGCTCGTAAATCGGGGACCACCTGTAGTTGCCTTTAATTAGAACTTTATCAGCAGTGACATCGGTCATAGAGCATGGAGTAAGGAGAGGAAGGGGAAAGTCTTTTTCCAGGCTAGACTAATGGCTTGAAACTGGAATTTAGTTCCACATGACAGGAGCCAGAAAACTGAGAACACCACCTCCCGTGCTACTTGTAGAAACTTTAGGAATCACAAGTAAACCTGCAGTCTGAGAGTTAAGTTCTCTGTTTGGGAATCATGGAACAATAAGATTTTTGGGATTAAAAAAAAAAGCTGCATCTTTAAACATTTACAGTGAGTACATACATGGAACATCTTTCTCGGTCTGCTGCCCTCATACATCTCCTCCTTCATGTCTTTGCGTGAGTGCAGTTACAGCGTGCGCTCTCAGGACATGATTACCTGCAGTGTTCCGTCAGTGAGGACTGAACTTGGAAAAAGGGCCTTCTCCTATTCCGCTCCTGCTTCATGGAATATCTTACAAAAAGATCTGAAGCTCTCGACCTTGACTTCTCTAAATGGTTTTCAGAATCTGTTGGAATCCTGGCAAAAACCAATGCAGATATGTTCCTGTCTTTGATTTTATACATCTACCTTATAATGTTTTGCTAGTTTTTTGATACTTTGTAAAAAAAAAATAAAAATGTATTTCTCTCTTTTGTTTTTTTCTCTCTTTTGTTTTTTGTTTTGTTTTCTATTGTTTATTGTTTATTGTTTATTGTTTAAGGATATTCTACCATTGCTGTTCATCGTTATTTAGTTTTAGCAGGTCGCTTTCGTAAATGAGCCCATGAGGCTCAATAAGATTTACCTGACTAAATAAAGGTTGAATGAATGAATGAACATTCTTAACTGTGTCCAGGCAAAACAAAACCTGAAGATTTTTTTTTTTACCTGACATGATCCTGTAGCCTGGTTAAAACCAGACCCTTGTCCTTCACTTCGCTTCGGACTAGGGTCTGGACTTTCTCCATTGACAAACGATTCTTGCTGGAGGCGTGGCCTCTGCTGATGGCTGCTCCCCCGTGGTCTGCTGAACTTGACTTCAGCTCCACCTCCTGCTGAATTTTCTCTCGCTGCAGTTGCATATGTTAATAAAACGTTTTAATAAAATAAAATAAAACCATGGAGCGCTGGTCCAACACACCAGAAGACCAGGAAATCTGATGGGACTCGGGCAGCAACTTAAAACCCGAGTTTAATTCTCTCGTGACAACCTCAGTCATTTCCTTGTTCATTTCACTCAGCGGAGGGAGAGGAGGAGAAGGAGGAGGGAGGAGGGAGCGATTACTTGACTTTTGGGGAAAAAAACAAAAGAAAACTCCAGATAAGGGATTAAGAAGGGGAAATTAATAGATTTATGTCACATATAAAACAGTCCTGCATCGCTTTGAATGAGAACATGCGAATGCTCGTTGGCTGCGCGCTCCCCCGTGGTCTGCTGAACTTGACTTCAGCTCCGCCTCCTGCTGAATTTTCTCTCGCTGCCTTTGCTATATGTTAATAAAACGTCCTAATAAAATAAAATAAAACCATGGAGCGCTGGTCCAACACACCAGAAGACCAGGAAATCTGATGGGACTCGGGCAGCAACTTAAAACCCGAGTTTAATTCTCTCGTGACAACCTGAGGCATTTCCTTGTTCATTTCACTCAGCGGAGGGAGAGGAGGAGAAGGAGGAGGGAGGAGGGAGCGATTACTTGACTTTTGGGGAAAAAAACAAAAGAAAACTCCAGATAAGGGATTAAGAAGGGGAAATTTATAGATTTGTGTCACATATAAAACAGTCCTGCATGCTTTGCATCGCTTTGAATGAGAACATGTGAATGCTCGCTGGCTGCGCTGGGACAGGTGGGGGCGTGGGTTAGGGGCCAAAAACTCCGCCCCTTCTGTTCTCTGATTGGTCCGGTCAAAAATCGGCCGGAGAAATCGTTGTCTATGGGAGAAATCCCAGACTGTGCAGTGAAGGGAAATGAGAATTGAGCGGAGCTGTGCAGGAAGGCGAGGGCCAGGCTAATGATCCTGCCACTCACGCCTCAGCTGTCACACAGGGCCACGTGGGGAGAATATTCAACTGATAGTGGCTTTTAAACACGAAGTATGTTTAAATCTACGTAACGAGCACCTGTGTGGGAAACCCTTACAAACAAATCTTTGGCAAAATGATTGCAATAAAGATAGACAGCAGGGCAGATTTACCTGTTCTCCACCAACCCATGTTAAGGAAGTCTCTGTTCGTCTCTGCCACCCAAAACACAGTCGCACTGCTGCAGACAGAATGTGAGGATGCATATTGATCCGTCTATTTTTAGATATTTAACCCTCTGTCCTCTGCATCCTCTGTCCTCACTCCAACTACTCCATGTCCTCTCATCCATATATCTCCTCTTTGTCTTTTTCCTGGCAGCTGCATTTCTAACATCCTTCTTCCAATATACCCACTGTCCCTCCTCTGGCCATGTCCAAACCATCTCAGTCTGGCTTCTAACTTTATTTCCCAGTTGTTCAACCTGTCCTGTACCTCTGATGATCTCATTCCTCAGCATCTTCATTTCTCCCACTTCCAGTTCTGTCTCTTGTCTTTTTGTCAATGTCTCTGTCTCCAGACCATACAACATAGCTGGTCTCACCACTGTCTTGTAAACTTTTCCTTTGACCTTTGCCGACACCTTGTTGTCACAAATCACTCCTGAAACTTTTCTTCATCCACTCCATCCTGTATGCACTCTCTTCTTCACCTCTCTATCACATTCCCTATTTTCCTGGATAGTGGACCCCAAGTGCTTTTGTTAATAAAATTTAATAATGCAATAAGTGTCCCTGGGCAAGGCACTGAATTTTCCAATTCCTCAAATGTTGCTCCGATTGGTGTATCAATGTGATCTAAAGCACTGATGAGTCTTTGTAGAGATCTAGTAGAGTGCTGTATGAATGAAAGAGAGCACAGATTGTGTTGTAAAGCGCTTTGAGTATCTTGATAAGATAGAAAGTACAGTCTATTTACCTTTTATCTGTGGTGCTCTTTCTCTGCATGAAACCGTACTGCTGCTCACAAATTGTCACATTTGGTCTACGTCTAGTTTCCACAATTCTCTCCCAGATTTTCATTGTCATGAACTCATCAATTTAATTCCCCTGCAGTTGCTACAACTCTGTTTGTCACCCTTATTCTTCAAAATGGGCACCAGCACACTTCTCCTCCATTTCTCAGGCATTTACTCAACCTCAAATATCCCATTGAACATTTGAGTCAAAAACCTTACTGCCATCTTTCCAAGACATTTCCAAACCTCCACTGTTATGTCATCAGGTCCTACTGCCTTCCTCATCTTCATTCTTTTCAGAGCTTTCGGAACTTCACCCTTACTAATCTTTCCCACTTCCTGGTCCAAAGTTTCTATGACCTCTACTCTTCTTTCTCTTTCATTCTCTTCATTCTTTAGCTCCTCAAAGTAATCCTTCCATCTTCCCATCACAGTCTCCTCACTTGTTAGAACATTCCCATTCCTATATTTAATAAGCCTAACCTGCTGCACATCCTTCCTATCCTGATCCCTCTGTCTCACTTTTGGTACAAGTCCTTCTTGTCCTCTTTCCATACAGCTCATCGTACGCCCTCTGCTTTGCCTTTAGCCACCTCTTTCTTTGCTCTACATTGCATCTCCTTATATTCCCCTCTCTTCAGTCCTCTCTCAGTCATATTTCTTCTTGGCTAATCTCTTTCTTTGAATGGTGTCCTGCACTTCACTATTCCACCACCAGGTTTCCTTATCATCCATTCTCTGTTCAGAAGACACACCTACCTGTCTCTCTAATAGCTGTTGCTGTAGTAGCCCAGTCACTTGGAAGCTCTTTCTTACCACACTGAACTCCTCACAACATTATCTTTCCTCAACTTCCACCATTTGATCTTCTCTGATTTTACTCTTTTTCTTTTTTTCACAACAACAGTCATTCTACACACAACCATCCGATGCTGTCTGGCCACGCTCTCCCCTGCCACAACCTTACAGTCTCCAATCTCCCTCAGGTTTCCTCTTCTACACAGAATGTAGTCGACCTGTGTACTCCTTCCTCCACTCTTATAGGTCACTCTATGTTCCTCCCTCTTTTGGAAATAGGTATTGACTATAGCCATTTCCATTCTCTTGGCAAAATCCACCACCATCTGTCCTTCCTGGTTTCTTTCCTTGACACCAAACCTACCCATCACTTCCTCATCCCCTCTGTTTCCTTCACCAACATGTCCATTCAGGTCTGCTTCGATCACCACTCTCTCCTCCCTTTGATTACTCTCTAACACTTCATCCAGATCCTTCCAAAATTTATCTTTCACCTTCACATCACATCCAATTTGTGGAGCATAACCACTGATAACATTTAGCATCAAACCTTCTACTTCTACCTTCAGACACATCACCCTATCTGACACTCTCTTCACCTCTACTACATTCTTTGCCAACCCCTCCTTCAGGACCACCCCTGCTCCATTTCTCTTTCTATCCACATCATGGTAAAACAGTTTAAACCCTGCTCCAAGGCTGTGAATCTTGCTGCTTTTACACTTGGGCTCTTTGACACATATAACATCTACCGTTCTTCTCTGCATCATGTCAGCCAGCTCTCTACCTTTGCCTGTCATTGTCCCCACATTTAGAGTTGCAACCCTCAGTCCTGCATTCTTCACTTTCCTCCTCTCTTTCTGTCTCCTGACACGTTTACCGCCTTGTGGTCTTCGACTAGCACAATTTCCACCGACACCCTGTTTGTCAACACCACTGGTGGCAGTCGTTGTTTACCTGGGCCTAGACCGATCCAGTATGGTGTTGCTTAGATTAACTCGCATTATAGTTTAGGCAGAAGTGTTTTACGTCATATGCTGTTTCTGATACAACCCTCACCATTTGCCCGGGCTTGGGACAGCACAAGATACACTGGCTTGTGCTCCCTAGTGGCTTCAATGGCTTCAATAGCTTCAGTTCATTTAGTGGCAGGGCTTCCGACTTGGAACCCGAAGGACGCGGGTTCGCACCCCGGCCACTACACACCTTGGGGTGTCTATGAGTGCACACCTAATTCTCCAGCTCCCCGGGCGCTTTCTATGGCTGCTCACTGCACCACCTGGTGGTGGTTGGGTTAAATGCAGAGACGAATTTCGTCTGTGTATGGGAAACATACACAGATGACAAAAAAGGACATTATTATTATTATTATTATTATTATTATTATTGTTACATGTAAATACATGAATTAATTAATTTGTACAGAGTGCTTAAGGATATTTTTTTGTAAAATGTTAAGATAAAATCAGAACTGCCTTCTAATCAAAGGAAAACGTATAGCCTGGCTCTATTCTCAACTGTAACACGAATGTTTAATCATTTGAGCCTATTAAATGTAATGTGTTTTTCTCTACAGCACTACATTCTTACCCTAATGTCCATGGCTGCCCAACTGTACAAGCACCCCAGCATAAGGAACTCAGTAAACATGGTGGTGGTGAAAATGTTAGTGGTGGAGGACGAGCAGGTTGGACCAGAGCTCTCCAGCAATGGAGACATGGCGCTGAGGAACTTCTGCTCCTGGCAACAACTTTTCAATCCACCGAGCCAGTGGCACCTGGAGCACTATGACACTGCCATACTGTTCACCAGAGAGGTGAGCATTAAAATCTACTGGGATTGTGTTTATAGCTGTGGATGTGCACGCTTTTATACAAAGACTTGGAATAATAAATGTTTTACAGACAATGAAGGGTTTAGATAATTGTCTCTAAGACATGTTTGTATAAAGCATGAGGGCGTTGTGGAATGAGTGAGAGGCAGCTTTAATTGCAGTATTAAGATGTTTTCTTTCACATGTATTTGTAGGATATACATGTGCACTTTAATGTGCACCGTTTTATGAGAAACTAAACTACCTTAGACTTGATCAAGCTAATGGAAAAGTTTGAAATCAAACATAAAAAGTTTAGCCTGAAGTAACTGTGCAGTTTAAGAGCATTTATTCCTGTACTTTTCAGATATACTGATATGAAATTCTGAAAAGTGAGTATGCATTAATTGTAATCAAACCATTTGGCTGAATCTTCAGACAAACATAAGGAAGCTCGAGTCACATGACTGACCTACATTAGCCTGGCTTGAGTCTCTGCTAGTAAACGAATAAGGCAGGGAGTTTTAATGTTTGACCTATTTTCAGTCTCTTCCTCCTCCATAGGGTAAAAAACTGTGCACAGTATTTGGCTGTTGGTCACACACAAGGAATCTTACAAGCGCTGAGAATCAGCACCTCCAAGGTCCTCAGTCGGAACGGGGTGGATTGTTCTTTTCAGGTCGTGGGTGAGGTTCTTCCTCAAGTGGAGGAGTTCAAGTCTCTCAGAGTTTTGTTCATGAGTGAGGGAAGAATGGGGCATGAGGTTGACAGACGGATTAGTGCAGTGTCTGCAATAGGGGTGCAAATCTCAGTGTCTGGCGAATCGATTCTATTCCGATTTTTTTTGTGTCACGATTCGATTCAAAATCGATTTTTCAATTCAGCAACGATTTTAGATTCAGAAACGATTTTTCTATTAAAATGGCCATCAATTTAGTTTCAGTTATGTAACTGACAAGCTGAAAAGAATAAAGAACAATGTAAACAAATAGAACATTTATTTAAAATAATAATTTTAGGTTCCTTATTGTATCAAATTTTTTGCATCGTTTTATATTTATACCAAAAATAGGAACAAATAATACAGGAGTGCATAAAATTCTGTAAGTTAAATTACCAGTATTAGGTTAGCTTGGTGGCCTGGATTTTTCCAAAACAATAAAATAAAAATCTAGGAACAAACCATTTATCCATCCATCTTTACCCACTTCTTCCTTTTCAAGTCTCAGGGGTCATTGGTGTCCATGTCCAGTCATCATTGTGTGAGAGGCGGGGGACACCTGGACAGGTCTCAGTCCATCACAGACAAGTACAATATATAAATACAAAAGTAAACAGACTTCAGCCTACCAAAGTGCATTAACCTTTAACTCAATATAAAATACAGACTTCACAGTTTTTAACCATTTTGATTCATATTTAGTAAATCTTTAACAAAATTTCAAAACCTGTGCAAACCATCTGTACATTAAAGGTGCTATGTGTAACTTTCTGTAGAGTGCAGAACTTAGAAAAATTTTCAACAGGCAAAGCATTCTGATCCCTCCCCCTCAGAGCCATATATGGCTTTGAGGGGGAGGCTCTGCTGAAATTCAAATTCAAGCTCTGTTTTTATTGGCTGATTCAAATTCAAGCTCTGTTTTTATTGGCTGGTTACAAACTCTCAGTGCTGGGCAGCGCTAATCCAAAAATTAGTTCCGCTATTTCTAAAGCACTTATTGATTTATTTAGGTCCGCAATTTCAAAAGCACTTATGTATTAGCAATGCTAGCGGACGCTAATGCTAACACGCTAACCGCCATTTTGAACAGGGCAAATGGCGAAATACTTTTTTTAATCCAGCAGATTTGACCATTTGAACCGGTTAAGCTCAGAAAAACCTTGTGCTATAAATAGCACAAGGTTTTTCTGAGCTTAACCGGTTCAAATGGTCAAATCTGCTGGATTAAAAAAAGTATTTCGCCATATGCCCTCTTCAAAATGGCGGCCGGCAAATGGCGAAATACTTTTTTTAATCCACCAGATTTGACCATTTGAACCGGTTAAGCTCAGAAAAACCTTGTGCTATAAAGTCAGCTAAGAAATATATTTTTTCTCAGCAAAGAAATAATTGTTTTTACCGTGTTTTCATGGAAAGTCCTTATCTTCTGTGGCCGTCGCGGCCGCCATTTTGAAGAGGGCATATGGCGAAATACTTTTTAAAATCCAGACGCGTCGCGTAGGCCGCTGAGAAACATCCATAAGTTCACCCTCCATGTTAAAAACTCTTCGTCTGACTCTTCGAAAACAAGCAATAAGGCTGCAGAGTAACACACTGGCTGCTAACTGAGAGCGCTCGCTCTAGCAAAGAGACTGTGAGGGGACGCTTTTTTGTCACGGACCACATCCGGCGCTGACAGGATATGGTCTGTTAGCAGTCGTCCGGGCCTGTAAATACGTTTTTTCGTTTTTACTGATAGATAATTAGTTATTATCGGTACTGCATTTTAAATAAAAATAGCGCAAATCCGCTTATGAATTATAAAAGTTAGTCAAACCGCTGTTACGCTGACAAAAACGTTAGGTCCGCTGTAAGCGGATTAGCGCATTAGCGCTACCCAGCGGTCATGTGCCCAACTTTGGTTTTTATTGGCTGGTTAAGGACGGGTCACTCTGTGTTTTTAGTGTTTTTATAAATGCTGATAGAGAAGCAAGGGGACTATAGTTTTTTTCAGAGATTACTTTGTCTAACATCAGTCTGTCAGTAGATAGTGACAGAGTGAAGAAATGTGTTAAAAATATATTGTTAGAAAAGTTACAGACTGCATTACAAAGTTACATAGTGCAGCTTTAAAATCTCTTCTGAACTGTTATTTATAAACATAAATTGTATCATGTAGAACTGCTCCAGTCGATGTGTCTCATCTGGTCTCTCCAACCTGTTAAAAAGACAAATTACATTAAGTTTGTTGTACAACTTTTCTATTAGTTTTAGTATAATATGAGAAATAACAAATACCTTTGAGCTGCAGCTGCATCAGAACTTCTCCCATGTTATTCTTGTTTCTTGCTGGAGCTGTGTGGAGCTTTATCTACATGAAGGAATAACGTATGTTCCAGCGTATTAAAAATAAAACTAAACCCCTCAACTTCCACTGAGCTGTCTGCTCATAAGTCCTTTGTGATACAGCAGGAGATGGAGAGAGAAATCTTTACAGCAAACTTTGCTGGTCGGCTGGTTTCACTTTCATCTTCCGCGCATTTTATTGTATTTCCAAAATACTGTACCGTAATTTTATTTGACAATTCTTGCAATCAACCATACTCTTTTTAAGCTCTGTCTTCCCCCAGAACGTTGTAGGATCTGAAATTATTTTTAAAGACAAAGGAGCGGGTTGATTCGTGCTGTCCTCCTGCTCCATGCTAGCAGGCGCCATTCAGATAAAGGGAGCTGGCTAACTAGCTTGCTGTATGGTGGCCTAGACGGCCAAAATTCTACGGTGGCTGAACGGACACAAAATGTAATATGCAGTATGCTCAGGAGTAGGAGTGGAAAAATATGTAAAATTTAACATGTTTTAAAATCGATTTTGGGGCTTTTAGAATCGATTCAGAATCGCCAGGACTAAGAATCTAGATTCTTTTAAAAATTTGATTTTTTTTTCTGCACCCCTAGTCTGCAGTATTGCAAACTCTGTGTCGGTCCATTGTGGTAAAGAGGGAGTTGAGCTGTAAGGCAAAGCTGTCTGTTTACCAGTCAGTCTATGTTCCTACCCTCACCTATGGTCATGAACTCTGGGTAGAGACTGAAAAAATGAGATTGTGGATACAGGTGAAATTAGTTTCCTCCGCAGGGTAGCCACGGGGGAAGGTACTAGGGGTGGGGGGTCGGGTCTTATTCATCTACGTAAACAAAGGTTGGTGTACAAACTGTGTTCTGATAAACAGTTCCTGATCCGAGGCTTTATAATAACTGACTGTGAAATGTCAGCCACATTATTTACCTTGTGAGTTCACAGCTGTGCATATCATCCGGGTCTATATAGCTCCTGATGATAATGCTAAAGATGCACTGCGGGAGTTAAGTGATACCATCAGCTCGCTTCAGAACAAGCATCCTGAGGCTTTTGACGTGGTGGTCAGTGATTTTAATCATGTAAACCTGAAAGACACTCTGCCAAGATTTTATCAGCATGACATCACAGTGTTCCCCTAGATAACTTGCCATGGCGGGGTGCTCATCTTGTCTGTGA
>JBBPBX010005619.1:10226-24699 GCA_038048925.1 Garcialebias charrua | reverse complement strand
GACAGATACAGCTGTGCACTGTCTGTACCGACAGTTTTTGTTTTTCTTTTGGTGGGGGAGAGACAGACACTCATGAGCCATGTGCTGTTTGTACCAACAGTTTTCAAGTGGGGGTATCAACGTCAGAATTCAGCATGAGGGAAGAGGCTGCCTTTAGCTATTTAGCTAGTGTACCTGCATTGCGAGCTGCTAGTTTAGCGTAACGTCAGTGCCAACAGGTGGTTGGAGGGTGGGGGGGTTCAGTTGGAGGGGAGCTCTGCTCTGTTGACGGTGCGGTGCGCCCACTTGTATAATTGTAGGGGAAACAGAGCATCATATGAGGAAATAACACACTAGACCAGGGCTATTCAACTGGTGGCCCGGGGGCCAAATCAGGCCCACGGATGAACTCAGTTCGGCCCACCAATGTGTTCATTAAAAAAAAAAAACTAGATTTTAATCCATAAAACAAACATTTAATGACGATAACTGTTGGTTGTCCGGCCCCTGAGCTTTTGACTTTCAGTAACTGTGACCCCATGAGCAATTAAGTTGAATAGCCCTGCACTAGACCGTGTTTACATCAAGATACGAGACACATGTAGAGCCGTACCACGCCCCCACCCTGGCCTCTCGGACCACATATCCATCTTTCTGGCTCCTGTCTACCCCCCCACCCCGAGACGTTCCATATCCACACAGAAGATCATCAATAGCTATTTTTACACGGACATGAGTAATTAATGGCCATTCGGAATAAAAATGTGTCATGTAAACACCCTGTTCAGAATATTTTTGGTTGATTCAGCTTAATGCAGAAGCATTTGTAATCAGAATGAGGCGGGTGGTTTATGCTGATTCATATTCTGAATGGTGTGCATGTAAACACGTTCATTTCATTCAGATTTTGGAAAACTGACCTGACTGCACATGTGCGACCTGTCTACCTCACATATATCTGCCTGGCTAGATGCTAATAATATTAGCATGTTGGGGAAGTAAAACTGGTTGGTGAGCGATACAACATTTATTCTAGAAACTTTGACAGAGCTCAAAATGATCTGTATTACCTGTAGCTCAATCAGGGAGTGCAGAAACGTCTCCACCGTCACTGAAACCTGTTGTGGGTCCATTTTGGGTACTCTGTTTATGTTCATCATGGAAGTAAACTGGAAGTATAACTTCTTTTTTTTTTTTAAAGGAGTTTACTGCTCTGCGCATGTCAGTACTTCTGTTCAGAATAAAAGCCCTCTGCATGTAAACACTCGTAGTGAACGGATTGTGCCCATGTCAATGATAAATTTGGATTATTTAATCTGAAAACATTTCAATCCAGTCAAATAATTTTGCATGTGTAAACAGTGTAACAAATCTATAGGCCGTTTGTGTAATTAAACACTTACGAGGTCAGTTTACTGACTTACCTATAGTTTGGATGAAAGATCCGAGCAGATATAACCTACACAAATCTACCATCAGTTTCACGGGGTCTCAACTTTTTCAGGTTAAATCAATAAATCGGTGATGTGATTAGCCAGAAATGTAACTTCACAAGAGACTTCAACTTATGTTGGTCTACCAGAAAATAGACCTTTTATTGAAACTATCACAAAAATTACATTAAACATTTGTATCGATATTAGCTCTGATTTAATAACTACGTTGACAAGAATTCAAATTAAAACAAACAGACAGTTAGGAACTTAAACTGTTGGTACATTTACTTGACAGATTAAAAGCTTATGAAAAATAAGAAATAGGAGGAAGAAATAAAGTGAAAGCTAAGTTAACCGAAGTTGATTATTTTGAGCAGACAGGGTGGCACTTTTTCCCCACCCGAGCAGACTGCTGGGCTCCCGCACGTTCAAGCACACCACGACTCGTTACCTGTTGACGGTTCGTCTCTTGGAGATAAGAGTGGAGAAGTGTCTGGACAGTGACACGTGGATGAGTTTGTCCAACGGCCGTCCAGTCGGAACTTCAGCGTGTGTGGCTGATTCACGATACGAGGAAACTCGCCTCCCTCGGCAGGGAACAAAGGTCAAGCGCGCTGACTGACTTTCAAAATAAAACTTCTGAAAACAAATTCTTTCACTAATGAGTGTTTGAAGGCACAGCAAGGCTTTGCCGTGACTCCAGCTGAGACGTGGGTCTAGTTGACACAATGACCGGAGCGTCTCCAGCTTTCCCAGAGGAGAGAAGCAGGTTGTGAGCTAGTTCTCCTCAAAAGCACTAAAGGGAAAAGCGGAAGTCTCCCTTTATATGGGAGGCGGGGTCTTCCCCACCTCCTTAATGACTACTGGCTGGTTTTAACAAAATAAGAGATGGGTTTTCATCTCATAGGCAGAATGGTCTCTGAAGGACAACAGGAAAACTGTTTACATAAGCGGCCAGATGGACTGGCCTGTGAGCACAGAGAATATTATGGCTAACTTCATAGACAAAACAGAGAAGGAAGTGAACAGCCTTTACGTCCCAGATTCAGAACCTGTTTGTTCTTGCAGAAATAAAACCAGCAGAAGGGTCACAACTCATGAAAGTAACAGATCATCATTAAAATGACAAAATATACTGTAGATCAATTCTGAATTAACACACATTAAAGAGAAAGTTCAATCTGATTAATTAGTGTCCATTAATTCATAATAATTGTTAACCAAAATAGTGTCCACTCGTCTCCTTGAGGGCTTCAAGAAGGTGTAACACTGAGAGTTTCAGAGAGATGCAGAGAGGTGTACTTGAAGGTCAAGACAGAGGGCCTATATCACTACAGTCCCCCTTTTTGGAAGTCATCGCCTGTCCTTGGAGATGAGTTCCAACACGAAAGGATACCACCGAATGTCTCTGACCTCTATGTAATCCAGCAAGTGGAAAAAAAAAAAAAAAAAGTTCAAAATTATACTCCCATAATGTTTTTGGAAATTCCATACTGTTCGTAGGTAATCCCATTGCGGTAAGCTTTCAATCCTTTGGAAAACATAGTCTGTTAACCCATGGAAAACTGAGTCTGTGATCCCTTGGAAAACAAAGTCTTATAATCCACAACGGTAAATCCACAACGATGGGGGTTATTGATTTCATCAGCAAGAATGGATTTTAATCAGCATGTAGAGGGGATCCCTCGATTGAAGCAGAGGAGGCGGGCCCTTGGATGAAGGTTGAAGACCAACGTTGGATCAGCAGGTCCCCACATCGAAGGTTGCAGGCTGGATGGCTTCCAGTCGGTGCCACCCTGGTTCAATGTGTCATGCAATTATGTGGTTTTAGGTGGGCTTATGATTGGGATTCTACATTAAGCCTTACCTATATGCACCTGGTATGTAAGCTATCATGGATTAGATCAGCTACAATTACCAATTAAGGGGTGGATCAATGCTGTAAAAATCAGATATAGGGATCTATACCTATAGAAATGTGGAGGGCTTCTGTAACGAAGGCCTCTTCTTTCAAACTATTCCTCCATTCATTATTTAGTTTAGGTTAAACTAAAATAAAAAAATGAAATCTAGTTTGGTCTAAATGTCTGTTGTCTTTTAGACGAACGACGCAAGATTTGGTATTCCCTATAAATTTTGAAGTCTATGGCGAGACTCATCAAAATGAATAGATCTAGAATAGAAACGATCGAATCGGTCCTACCTAAATGATTGGGAGATCAGTGTAGATTATAGTACCTTAAGTAGTATTAATCTACAATGACTCTTCAAAGATTGAGATCTTTAACAAAATGAACAGCATGTTGGCATAGTTAAATCCATTTAAGTCTTCAACTTATCAACAATCAAAACCTCTTTTGGCTGGGAGTGTTCAGAAAACAATAACAACTTCAATAACAACAAAAGTAGCAATTAAGCAACTAAAAACAACGTTTCACTACGTCAAACTCACTCTGGTCGTCAGATTCCAACGTGTCACACACAAGAAAAACAGTTCTTAGCTTTATAACCGATGTCAATTAAATCCTGCAGATTTAAACGGTTGTTAAGGTTAGTTTTTGTTGTGGGTTTTATGCTTAGCGTTTCTAAGTTCTAGTTGGAACGGTTTCTTTTCGCAACTAGAATAGTTTAAACTGTTTAGTTTATTTAC
Source organism: Garcialebias charrua (assembly GCA_038048925.1). Classification (NCBI taxonomy): domain Eukaryota; kingdom Metazoa; phylum Chordata; class Actinopteri; order Cyprinodontiformes; family Rivulidae; genus Garcialebias; species Garcialebias charrua. The sequence continues at coordinate 20,634 of JBBPBX010005619.1, read as the reverse complement.
TATCCTGTGCTTGGACGACCTTCTTTTCCCATGAAGTCTTTGAGTTTGCGAGATCTTTGTCGTTTGTGGGGTTATTGAAATCTTTGTCCTTGACATGGGCATGGCCTAACATCACCCCCCTGTGGTCATGAGGGACCACGCGCACGGGTGTGGACGTCCGTCCATGGGCACGAGTTAGGATGCCATTGTTTAGTTTATGCTGTTTGCGCAGTTTAGAGTAGACAGTACACAGGAACCTTTCAGGTTTCGGCCAACGTATCTCTGTACGTTTACCTCTTTCTGCGTAATTCAGGTGTGTCACAACTGTTGGCGCCGTCGCAGGTGTGTCTATGTCGTTGTGATGTATGTCTTCCCACTTCATGACTGAAGAGGTGCTCTTTGAGTCTGTAAGAACTATGTCATTTCTGAGTAGTTCTAGATTCAAAAGCTCTTGAACCAAGGTTTCATCAAAAACATGGCTGATAACTGAATTACCTGTCCCAGAGGACAGTACAGCGTTCCCGGTGTGTGATCCTTGGATCTCTACACCGTCCTCTACCCGTGGTAGGAAGTGTGAGTCTGCTCCCCTTTTGTTTGAGGAGGGGTCCTCAAAATCTGTAACAATGGAGTCCAAGTGACTGTCAACGTGTTGTAGACTGTCACTTTCAGGACTCAGATGTCCTTGAACCAAGACTTCACTGAAAGCTTGGCTGCATGCTGAATTACCTATCCCATAGGACAGTACAGCGTCATCGGTGTGGGACCCTTGGATCTCCACACCTTCTTCTACCGGTGGTAGGTAGTGCTCAGTGAGTGCTGAAGGTGTCAGCTCGTAGAGGAGGTTCTCGTGTTGGGCCAGAGTCTGGTCCAACTGTTGAGTCTCCTCTGTCTCACCTGTATATGAAGGTTCACTTACCGGGCTTGTGGTCTCGGTTGGGGATTCCCATGTGACCTCAGCGGTACCTGTTGTTAGACAGTCAGTGTCCTGACCTTGGGGAGGTACCTCGATTGGCAGTGGACTGCTCACTGTGGCCCACATTGTCTGATTGCCATAATTTATAATCGCTTCAAAGCGATTTATAAAATCTTGGCCAACCACAAATGGAGTCTGGAGTGAGTCAAGTTCAGACACATATACCGGGTGGTATAGTGACATTTCGCCAATCTGCATGTGAACCATGGCTATTAGGGTTGTTCTCGTCTTTGCGAGGCCCTGTTGCTCACCATAAGTGTATTTCACAAAGGGTATTTGCCTGTCAACATCGTTAGCGGCGGTCCTTAGCTCCTCAAACAGTTCGGCTGACATGATAGACACGTCTGAGCCGCAAACCAGGAGTGCTTCTTGCGCGAGGACCCCTTCCAATGTGAGTGGCAGGTAAGCTCTCTTAGCTATCCCCCTTTTTATAAAGTTACACAGAAACCGTTTAGGTTTTTTCACACGTTTCTGTGTACGTGTGACTCTGTCTGTGTAACCTTCGTCGCTGTCAGCATCATGATGGCTGTCTGCCTCATGACCTTCAGGATGTGGATTTTCAGCAATTTGTTTGCTGTCAGCATCTGGACTTTCAGGATGCTGATCATCAGCAATTTGTTTGCTGTCAGCGTCTTTGTCAATGTTGACGATGTTGTCAACTGTGTGCACTGAGTTGTTGTAAAAGGTAGTGCTGCACGTCGCTTCGTCAGGTTGAACAACGTTGTTTGTGTTATCATCAAGGACAACATCACACGTTGTGTCAGCTTGGTCAACCACTGTAACATTCAAATCATTTGACAAACAACTCACAACCTCAGTCACGTCCACGCGCGGAGGCGCCGTTTCCATAATCTGGAGCATGTGTGACTCTTTGCATGTCTCGAACTGTGCAGTTCGAGGGGCAGGGGCAGGAGGGCCGCTTCTCGGGGGTACATGTCGGGACAGACCATTTTTCAAAGGGTCACGGTTCCCAGACATCAACTTCTCTCGAAGTTCACCCACTGTGAGGCCTAGGTCAAAACCTTTCTGGTTCGATCTGAACCATCTTGGTTCACCTAGAGAGCGAACACCTACCTTTTGTGGTCCTTTGCTCATCCCAGGGTTTTCAACCTGAGTTACAGAGGGAGCAGAAATCCCTGTGAACCGATCTGAGTCACTTTTACAGCTCGTAGCACCATGCTGTTGTTTGTTATTATGAAAAACCTGTGTCCTCTCGCACTCTGTAGGAGAGGGAACCTCTTCTATTTTCTGCGAGTGGGATGTGACCTCTTGACCAGGGCACACCACTGAGGGTGTATTTCGTCGTTCGAGCATGTCAAAAAATTCCATAGCACATTGTTTAATTTCTGCCATGGTACTCTCTTCGCAATTGACATAGAAGCGAACACATTTCATTATGAAAGGTATTAGATTCAAAGTTAAACGACTTTTAAACAGGTAATCTTCCTCAATACCAGGGACAGTTTTGTCCCCTGTGTAAGAAGAGAGGAGCCTGTCGTAAAACACCAGGGGATGTTCACCTGGTTCCTGAAGGACGTTCTTTGCAACTAAGTGCCTATCAAATGATGAAACAAGCCCGTAATTTGTTGATGCACCTGCTAGAACGTCCATCTTTGTACTGATTTTCTGTGAAAAATCAAGTAAAGTGGGTCTTATTGCACAATGTGCAGTCTCACCATGTGATGCCTGCGGCAGTCAACATGGAGTCCAAGATGTGAAATCAAATAAAAATCAGTGATTTTTATTAATTTGTTGACCTGTGACAAGGTCAAACAAAATCGGCTGTTTTTGTGTGATTTTTGTGAAAATCAAGACAAAAGGTGCCTCATGTGTGTTAATCTAAACTTGCAGTTTAAAATAAACAGGGACAAACAGCTTGTTTTGCACAGAATTGATGATAAAAGTGTCAAGTTTTATCAAAAAACAGACAAGTCTGTATTACTTCTGTGTAACTGTTCTGCCATCAACATTCGACCATATGTGAAAATCAAATGAAAGGGTGCTGTGTCCTCAACAATTCAAAATGTACTCTATTCAAAAACAGGAAAGTTGAAATGTTAGATACAGTTGCATCAAACTGTATTCTTAGATGCGACCAGCAGATGGGGGTGTGCAAGGTTGGATAAGTCTATCACAGCGACCGCAATTCTCTTTCTGACCGCTATAGAGGCGCTGTTGTCACCTGTGAGCGCAGCCGTGAGCTGCTAAACATTCACAGACGTCTAACAACGGATCAAAAACAGCAATCATAAAAATCTAGGGCATTGACGTGACAAAACTCTAGAACCCCAGTCTTACAAAAATGAAATTATGTGAGAAACATTGGTTGAACTGTGAAACTTTTCAAACTGCGTTTAAAAGAAATAAGGTCGGTCCACATAAAGCAGTTGTAGCTCCCGGTGTCACGTGACCTGGTCACATGGCGATCGGCAGTTTCAGAGCAACTGACTCAATCCACCCATTAAAATCTCAAAAACACCGCGTTTAAACAGTCTTTTCAATGACAGTAATGGACAAACAAGCATGGAAACTTGTCTGGGACAAACAGCTGAAGTGAAAGTTGACGAGGATGTGAGCTCCTCACTCCTTCAAGCGTCAACAGCTACAGCGAAATCGACCAATCACAGCGAAGACAGAACTGTAGTTCTAAAACCCAAGTGTTCATGGGAAATTGAGTCTTCTAACCCTAACGCCACCCACGTGTGACGCGCCGTTCGAGCGGTGTGTTCACGGACCTGCGGTCGGTCGAACAAGAGCGTGGAACGGACTTTTTAACGTTCTAAAACAGTCATAAATATCGCAAAACACTGCGGTTAAGCCAGTCTTCGACAATATCACGTGCATAGAACCTAAACAACACAGATAAACTGTCAGAAAAGTGTGCAAAAATGAATCTGACAACCAAGAGTCTACAGAACCAACTTTTTTGAACACGACACACAATGGACCAATCACAGCGCTTTAAGCAGCCATCTTGTCTCTCGGTAATGCTAACGTTAGCTCGACCCAAAGTACAGGACACTCTTTCACAAAATAAACGTAGAATACACCACAGAAAATACTGCTAACGAGCCCAATCACATCCAGGCTACCCCCACGCCTTCCAGAGAAGGCAGTACGCTAACTGTGTACAACAACGGACTTTACGTCACTCGGAACCGGAGGTCGGAACGTCCGGTCCAAAAGCAGAGTGGGTTTCACCCGAACCTCGGCAAACACGTTGTAACAGATTAGGTAAAAATGGAGTAGCAAATGAGTGAAGCAGACCTTCAACAGCAAACCGCAGATGTAATAAAATGAAGCAGAGGTGACACGGCGGTCACAAAACGAAAAAATGCATGCAGCCTAGCGACACGTAATGAAACGTCTCACAACCACAACCATTCATTCATTTGCAGCTTCAAGCATACGTTGGAAGGTGAAAGAAAAGATAATTCTAATGGGAAACGCACCAGACAATGCCACGATTAGTAATCTCTGACACTCACCAGCCAAAACTATTCTATAAGTCCACAACAGGATGTAAACTATGCCAACAAATACCGTGACAATAAGCTACACAAAACAACTTAATCAATTTAATATTTCAGAAGACCTGTAGGACCACCAATATGTAACAAATCTATAGGCCGTTTGTGTAATTAAACACTTACGAGGTCAGTTTACTGACTTACCTATAGTTTGGATGAAATATCCGAGCAGATATAACCTACACAAATCTACCATCAGTTTCATGGGGTCTCAACTTTTTCAGGTTAAATCAATAAATCGGTGATGTGATTAGCCAGAAATGTAACTTCACAAGAGACTTCAACTTATGTTGGTCTACCAGAAAATAGACCTTTTATTGAAACTATCACAAAAATTACATTAAACATTTGTATCGATATTAGCTCTGATTTAATAACTACGTTGACAAGAATTCAAATTAAAACAAACAGACAGTTAGGAACTTAAACTGTTGGTACATTTACTTGACAGATTAAAAGCTTATGAAAAATAAGAAATAGGAGGAAGAAATAAAGTGAAAGCTAAGTTAACCGAAGTTGATTATTTTGAGCAGACAGGGTGGCACTTTTTCCCCACCCGAGCAGACTGCTGGGCTCCCGCACGTTCAAGCACACCACGACTCGTTACCTGTTGACGGTTCGTCTCTTGGAGATAAGAGTGGAGAAGTGTCTGGACAGTGACACGTGGATGAGTTTGTCCAACGGCCGTCCAGTCGGAACTTCAGCGTGTGTGGCTGATTCACGATACGAGGAAACTCGCCTCCCTCGGCAGGGAACAAAGGTCAAGCGCGCTGACTGACTTTCAAAATAAAACTTCTGAAAACAAATTCTTTCACTAATGAGTGTTTGAAGGCACAGCAAGGCTTTGCCGTGACTCCAGCTGAGACGTGGGTCTAGTTGACACAATGACCGGAGCGTCTCCAGCTTTCCCAGAGGAGAGAAGCAGGTTGTGAGTTAGTTCTCTCCAAAGCACTAAAGGGAAAAGCGGAAGTCTCCCTTTATATGGGAGGCGGGGTCTTCCCCACCTCCTTAATGACTACTGGCTGGTTTTAACAAAATAAGAGATGGGTTTTCATCTCATAGGCAGAATGGTCTCTGAAGGACAACAGGAAAACTGTTTACATAAGCGGCCAGATGGACTGGCCTGTGAGCACAGAGAATATTATGGCTAACTTCATAGACAAAACAGAGAAGGAAGTGAACAGCCTTTACGTCCCAGATTCAGAACCTGTTTGTTCTTGCAGAAATAAAACCAGCAGAAGGGTCACAACTCATGAAAGTAACAGATCATCATTAAAATGACAAAATATACTGTAGATCAATTCTGAATTAACACACATTAAAGAGAAAGTTCAATCTGATTAATTAGTGTCCATTAATTCATAATAATTGTTAACCAAAATAGTGTCCACTCGTCTCCTTGAGGGCTTCAAGAAGGTGTAACACTGAGAGTTTCAGAGAGGTGCAGAGAGGTGTACTTGAAGGTCAAGACAGAGGGCCTATATCACTACAACAGCTACTGTGGCCCAGCGACACTGACTCTGTACTGCAGGACTGCTTTGCATGCACAGACTGGTAGGTCTTCTGGGAGGCTGCTGTAAACGAGGGAGAACTGGATCTGGAGGAATACACATCTGCTGTCCTACTTCCTATCAGCAAGTGCGTAGAAGATGTCACCACCACCAGGACTACTGCCTGAACCAGAAACGCTGGCTGAACGCATAAGTCCATACCCTGCTGAAAACCAGGGATGTTGTCGTCAGATCTGGTGACTCACATGAACTGGGCAGGGCAAGGAAAAAGCTGGCTGCTGGTATTAAGAGGGTCAAAGCCATATACGCATGGAAGATCCAGGGACATTTCTCCTCACAGGACATACAAAGCATGTGGAAGGGCATTAAGTGTATCACAGACTATAAAAGCAGAGGTGCATAATGTCGTAGGGACCCATCACTGCCTGATGCTCTTAACAGGTTCTATGCCCACTGTACTACAATTCTTGCTGACACTAATAATTACCAACAACATAATAGTGAGAATAAAATGAAAGCATTTTTTGTCCCCTCATCTTTGAAAATTTTGTTTTCCAAGTCTACCTTTCTTTTTAATCTCACATTTAGATACTTCCACAGGGATTTAAATAATACCTTCTCGGATGCCTTTTTCTGATGACAACACAGACAGAAGGGAAGCTACAAACAGCTTTGGGGCCATCGTTATCTTTACACCAGTGCTTCTCGAAAAAAAATTGTTAGCTTCCCCCTAGGAAGACGTAAACACCACCCCCCAATTCTCCGCCGCGACTGTAAATAGTATCATTTGTCTATAAAATTGTTATGAGAACACCTTTGCATAACATTGTGTCCTTATTCACTAGGGCAGGGCCATATCATATAATTCACGATAATACCGGTAAAAAAAGCTTGCCCGGGAAAATAAATGATATCATGATATTCTAATTTCATGACGTCAGTTACATCAGTGTTTGCCCCGCCCCGTTAACAGAAGCGCTGCAAAGTACCGAACCGAAATGCGCAACCCCTATCCACCTGTCGGTACTGGCATAATGCTAATTAGCTGCGCACAATACTAGCTAGCTAAAATGCTAAAAACAAACAAAGTGTGGCTCGGCTGTGTTTCTCCATCCAGCTCTAGTTCTGCTGTCACTGTCTGTCAGTTTAGATAAACTGATAGACAGTAGCCGTGTTTCCATCAAGGTTTCTAGATGCGCATTTTGAAGCATCGCATCACAGTACAGTGCAGTATTCTTCCGCCGCTACATCGCGTACAGTACAATACTGTATTCTTCCGCCGCTTCATCACGACGTTTATGACGTAAAACTGCATAACCCCAAATAAGGCTTTTCATAGTAAATGAGAGATGCGTTGTAACCACGAAACGTCGTAACTCGTGACCGTCGTAACCCGAGGACTACCTGTACAGCAAAGCAACATGTTAAGTTAATTCTGTCAAATGAATAACTATGATTTCTGTTTTTTCTTTTTATATCACAAAATTAATTGTTATCGTCAGAATGCTTTGAAATATCATATTATATTTGAGCCATATCACCCACCCCATTATTAATATTAAAGATAAAAAGAATATACTGTAGATCAACTTACAACGAAGACTAACTTAATTATTATGTTATAGTCTGTAACAGAAACAACAGAAAGTGCATCAATTTGCCTGAAATTCTTTTTTTAATCCTTATTTAAACTGTAAATATTTTTGACAATTTAATCAAAATGAGGAAGTCAGGATCAATGAGCACACACATCGATAAAACTTTAAAAAAAATTGCCAACACAGAAGAGGAAAGAGGGGGCAGGTAACCTTCTCGCTTTGAATTCACTTTGTCGCATGCGTGCTGTGAGTTACAAGCGTCCAGAGCGTCGTAAAAACATCAAATTAACTGAGGAGGTGAATATATTTTATTAGCAAAAAACATAGTCCTAACATTTATTAAACATTACTTCTGTAAATTGTGCTTTGACAAACTCATCGATAAAACTAAAACATTTTGTCAACGCGAAAGAGGCTAGTGGGGGCAGGTGTCGCTTTACTTTTTGCTGTATGCGTACTGTGAGTGACAAGTGTCCAGAGCGTCATAAAACCAGCAACGGATGTGTCAGAGTTATTTATTTATCGTCTCAGCAGCAGAGGGGAGCGACACGGTTCAAACATGGCTCCCAAAACGACAAGACAGTCATTTGTTCATAACTTTATTATTAGTAAGACTGAGAGATATGAGCAAACAGCTTCTGGAATGCACGGGACAAAATGAGAATGGTGAAAAAAAACTACTCCCTGCAGCAAAAAAGCATGTTCCCCGGGGTCACTTGCTCCCCACCGGCATTGCCCTGGGCCCCATCAGGAGGTGCGCCCATCTATTTGAGAAGGACTGCTTTACAACAACTTAGCCACTGCAAATTGAACATGTGTGACCACACATGTTCAATTTGCAGTGGCTCAGTTGGTGTAAAGCAGTCCGTCCTGTCTGTTATCAAAATATCTAATGAATTGTTGGACAAATGTTGATGAAACCATAATAATGTAACAATTGGATGTTACCTCTACAACTGATTAACTTTTGAGACCCAATTCAAGATGGCTGCCGCATCTAAACAACCCTTGAAATCATAAAAATAACTATGACTATTTAAATTTTACAGATTTTGAGCTAAATTTGTTGTGGTAGTTTATGATGACATTTACCAGGTTTGACCAAATCTCAAATTATTTTCTTCTCATCATAAATTAGTTTTAATTTAAAACTCTTGGATGAAAGGCGGTTTGTGATATTCAGCCCTTCTAGGAATGACTGATCTTTAAAGTGTGTGTGACATGATTTTTGAACTTTGCATAAAATGTCACAACATATATATCTTGTATCTTTCAACTATGTTCGTTGTTGCAAACAAAATGATAAATTAATGAAAATTCATTTCAAAGTGAGTTTAATATTGGCGCTGTGTTTCTTCACGGGACATCCGGGTACTTCACAATGCGATTTCTGTGACGTACGAACAGGAATGTCTCCTAGAACGCCCCTTTTAAATAACAATGGCGCACAATATAGAAACCGACGAATTTAGCAATCTAAGTTTAGATTTGAGTGATTTGTCTTCAGTTTGGGAAGCCAAAGTTAGTTCAGGGGGTTGAACAAGAAACAGCAGGTTCTGCCTTACCGTTCAGGTGGAGCGAGGGGGACAGCTTTGTTTGTTTTGTCCAGTCTTGACAAAATTTTTCATCTTTTGGGAAAGTGAAAAGGCTCACTTGTTCACTGATGATATTAGAACACCCAAATGTGGCACAACGTTACGGCATTTTTCAAGTTATACAAAAAAAAAATAGGCGAACTTGCAGACATATGCGTTATCCTAGCAGACGCAGACGGACTGACATTCCTGTTCGTACGTCACAGAAATCACATTGTGAAGTACCCGGATGTCCCGTGAAGAAACACAGCATGGATTTTAAACTCACTTTGAAATGAATTTTCATTAATTTATCATTTTGTTTGCAACAACAAACATAGCTGAATGATGCAAGATATATATGTTGTAACAATTTATGCAAAGTTCAAAAATCATGTCACACACACTTTAATGTATCTTTTCGATGGGTGGTTTTTTTGGCTCTTAGTGGCCATCAAGTAGAAAGTCAGGGTCACAGAATAAAACTTGGAAGGTTTTAGCAGATTATTATTATTAGGAATAATGTGTAACTTGTATTAAAGCAAATTGTCCTGATGCATGCTCAATAATCAAGGTAGATAAAAAGTATTTACAAAGTATTTAGCTTTCTAGGGCAAATGATCATCGATTTTAATTTTGTGCATAGAGTCCTGAAGGTTTGCAAAAAAACAATGTGAGGATACAGTGAGAATCGACGGGAAAGTTCATCTCACCTCTTGGGTCAATTATAAGGATGTGAAAAACAGACTACTGTAAATGGAAAAGCTGTATCTTTTCCAAGCAGGAAGAATGTCAACAAAGAGCAAACAAATAGTGCTTTCTGCATGCTTGGACAGGAAATAGGTTCACAAGTCCTTGGGGCTTTAGTGATTGACTGTCTGCTGTGTTTGGCTGCATTCTTCCATCTGGAATGTGCATGCTGACAAGGTGTTAGCTGACAATACATGACACAAGTTTCTCTTTTATTGTTAGTTTTTAGAGCTTGGGGCTCTACGATGACGATTGGGTATTACTCGCTGCAGACGATAAAGGGGCCATTGTTTTTGCCTGTGCTTTAATTTAAGATGGCTGTCCCAGATATTTGATATTAGTTTACACAAAAACAGCTATCAGTCAGTTTTACAGATATTGAGAACATTTTAGTAACCATACCTCCATTATCTTTACCCACTTCACACTTTTTGTGTCTCGGAGGTCGAAGAGGCCGGGGACACCTGGACCAGTGGCGGCTGGTCGAGTTTTC
>JBBPBX010005618.1:45707-64275 GCA_038048925.1 Garcialebias charrua | reverse complement strand
ATGATTAAAAAGATTCATAAGCTCTGCGGGGTGAAGACACCACTTAAATTATGTTCCTGAAAGGAAGTCCCAAAGTAGATTGCGATAAAGTTAGATATAAGCCTGCAAAAGCTGCCTTACTCCCATCTTTCTGTAACCAGAGGAGCAAATGCAAAGCGTTCTAACTTGGTGGCATGCTAACCCGTGCCAGATCAACACACTTACAAAAGCCTTGCATATCTGAGTCCTAATATTTCTGGGGGTTTTAAAGCAATTGCATGCAAAGCTAGCAGCAGATTTCATGTATACACATGATGGGGGGGTGTCAAAAGCAATGTTAGCCATTATAATTTGGTAAATAGTGATATACAGTATACAGTGCATGATTGGCACACATATACACACATTTGATTCCACTTCCTGGGTAATCATCCCCCATAGGATCAACTGAGGGAAGGCAGGAAAAGATGACAAGGATCAGAAGTCAGCACCAGCAGAATGGGAGGAAAATGTTACTGATTTTTTTAGAGAGCTGAATTGACAACAGGGAAGAGAAACTTTATGTACCGACTTGTTTAGTGCCATGTCATCACACATCATTTAGGCAGGCATTCGCAAGAAGGCAGGTTATCAAGTCCTTCTGCTATTGAAACTTATTAATTGTGACATTGCTGTACTTCTTAAACTGACAGAACTATGAGTCATTATTCTTGTATTCAGCCAGTGGAGTGTGATATTTAACCATCTGTGTAATCAGTCACAAATAGACACGTGACTACATTTTAATACAGAAATTTCTGAACATGTATATACAACTACATATTTATAAATGGTGTATCCTTTGGGAATAAGAAAAAAGATACACATTAAACTTTATAGTGACTAAGGGTTCTTAAAAGAGTAAAACGGTAAGATTTTTTTTTCTTCTTTTGCATCAGGTACAAGTCCAATTACTGTGATGGAAACGCACTCAGCTGGCAGAAAGCCATGAGACAGAAATGAGAACTGAAGATGTTGCCAGCTTCCCTGACAGAAAGGCTGTGTGGCTGCAGACTTACTGTCCAGGATGTCTCCCAGTCCCTGAGCACGGAGCAACTCCTTCAGTCGAGACACTTCGTCCTTCAGATCACGCACCAACTTATTATTGGGATCTTCATTGATGACAGCATTGCATTTGATGTTCTTTGCTCGGTCAGCATAACTTAACATGAAAACAATATTTGATTTTTAATGACTGGAAAATCCACACGTATTTTACACATGTAATTATTTTGAGCATTTGAGCATGGAAATCTTACCGCAGAGTACTGAGAGTTTCATCATAGTTGATATCCGCAGGGCTGAGAGCAGCTACCATAGCTGTTCTGGAGTTTCCACCTGACGATCAAAGAACAGCAAATGTCTGTTACACGACAAGTGAACGTTTTTTATTTTATTTTTATTTTTTTAAGAAAATGTAGAACAAAAAGGTAAAGGTTATTTTAAAATACAATATTTCCACAGTCCTCAAATAACTAAAATATTGTTTACTGCAAACAGTATGTGAGTCAGAAAGAGAAAACAAGGGACGATGCACCCAACATCTCTTCTTTACATGCCTGAACCAAAGGGAGGAGTGTCCTTGTCTAGTTAGAGTGAAATACAGTCTGCTGACACGAGTTGTTCTTAAATTCACAGAGTAATAGACACTTGCTAAAGTCATTTTTTATATCATCACTTTGCTTTCCATTATACAAATTGCTCAATATCGCTTGCTATGCAGACACAAGGGTTTCACTAAACAGCTGAGCGATATAAATCCTGCCAAGACTGTTTATATATCAGGTGACACTAAAGTTCATACCAAGGTTCTCCCTCAGCAGCCAGGTCAGAACAGAGTCTCTGTAAGGGATGAAGTCGGTCTTTTTCTTCTTTTTGCTCTGCAACAAGAAAATTAATTACATCAATCACAGAAACAACTAATGAAGAGTTTTGCACTTTAACATTTAAATATGGAAAGATGTGCAATATTATGATGTGGCAAAAATGTCCTGGGTTACAGAAATATAAGCAGAAGTTTGGTTTGATGTGTTTTGTGCAATAATTGTGGCTGTTACTGCTAAGGACAGTTACACCCACAAAGAGCAGCACTTAAAGTGACAGAATGGCAGCAGCTGAATTTCTACACTTTTACCGCTGCACATAGCAAATGTTTGTCAAAGTTGTCTCATGAGATGATTTGGAGGTTAGGGCTTGAGCTGTCAAAGAGTTTACCTTGCTGGTACAGTTATCCTGTGTAAGAAGGCATTACAAGAAAGAGAAAATAAAAGGGCAGACATTACAGCATGCCCAACTACAAACAGCAAATCCTTGACAAGGCAAGGTCGAGTTGAAAAGGGTAAAAGAGACTGTGACAATGAACAAAGAGGACAAAAAAAAAGAATCAAACACAAAACACTTACCACTTCAGCCAAGGCAGAAATAACTTTTCCTAACGTAGTAAGAGATTTGTTGATATTTGCTCCTTCCTGAAACCACAATAGAAACATGTAATTCAGTAAATGTCAGTATCAGTGGTGGGCACAGCTAACCAAAGAGTTAGCTTCGCTAACCGCTAATTCACTAATAATTCACTTAATAAATAAATTAATTAACTTTGCCAACGCTAAACAGATCTAAAAGAATTTGCGGAAGCTAACACTAATGCGCTAACATTTATTGTACATTGCTGTTGCAGAGACTGTAAAACTGTCATGTGACAGTGACAACGTTGTAAGTGAAAACAACTCAAAACGGTTCATAAACCACAACTTGTGGTTCATGAATCGTTTTACTGGTGATTCACAAGTAAAGTATCTATGTCTCCTTCAGATGTGAGCTTTTGGAAATTAATACAGTCCATCTGAACCAAAGAGGTGGAGCAGAACTCTGCTGTGCTGAACTGAGTGATGCATTCAATGTGTGTCAGGCATCTACCTAGTCTCATTTACTATAATGAATTAGCTCACTTTGGTGATCCTCTTTGTGGTTAACTACTTTTATAAACTACTGTAACTACAAGGTTGCTGTAAGTCATCATAAATATTCTCTCTTTAATAAATCTGCATCAATGTTTGTATCAATGTAAATGTGAAATCATGTGTGAGAGTCACGTCCCAGAGACGGTGAGTGTTGCAAAACATGCTGGGTAGGTATTATGTGTGCTATGTTCCTGACCGTTTACAAGGTTTCTGAGTGTGAAAATGGGTGTTTCTTGGTATTTTCATGTTCTGGTTTGGTTTGACATTTATATTAAAATCTCTGTTATTGGCTGTAAACTGACACTATGAGTCAGAGTGTTAACAGTATATGAGGAGGGAAAAAAAGCACTGCAAGAGTAGTGACATCACCGGGAGGTGTTCACCTTTGCTTAGCACTTAGCATAACATAGCATCACTCTATTAATCACCATACTCCTGTATACTTTTAGGGTGGAGAACTGTCTTAAAAAAATTAGCAGACTTGAATTTACCAGATTTTAATTTAGTTGAAACTATTTTAGTTAAAAGGTATTTGTGAACTAAAGTTAAACGGAAAGTTACGGTAGTTCTGCTATTAGCGGAAGTGTGCCCACCACTGGTCAGTATGATTTTAGTCATTGATTGTTGAAGCAGTTAAGTCTTACCTTTAACCTGGTACCTTTAGCTCCGGTGGAATCTGCACGCTCACTTCCTGCCAAATCTACCAAACTAATTTTACTGACCTGAGAAGAGATGGTGAATGCATTAGATGGAGCAAGCTCTTAAATATCCAACATTTGAATTCAAGTTGGGTAAATGATATTGGTTTGCAATGCTTATATAATGTTATAGCCAAAACAAATTTTCATTACGATATATGATCTCAATAACAACACATTAGATTAGGACAACCACTGTTTGGATTGCATGTAATTGAATTTGAATTGAACAGATTGCTTTTTACAACACTCTGAGATTACATTTATTGTGAAGTGGTCCTAAATAAATAAACAAATATGAAAATTTGATGGTAGTTGTGCTGGAGCAGAAATATTATTTTCTACATTTGCGATAACATTTAACAAAATACGACAATGATTCTCATTTAGAAGAAAAAAAAACACATTTAGCTGTGGCCTTGGTCAGTAAATGAAACTTTCAATTTATAGTTTCAATGTACAAGGCAAATGTCAGATGCTCTCAAGTCACTGCAATACACTTATTAAATAACTTTGGAAAACAAGTTTAATAATAGGAGATAAATGTATTTTCATTATAACCTGTTAACTTTTCTGTTATATTTCATATAATGTACATGTACAGCCCAATGCGCTTTGGAACAAAGTTCATTAGAACGGTAAGAATACGAGTCAGTACATAACATTTATTGATCCAAATCCTGTTAAATCAGAAACTCATTTTCAATCACTGTCAAACAAAAATCAAATGAATTACATAAAACATATTTTGATAGTTAATTTTAACTGTATGATTCCAACATCTAAATATAATGTTAATAGAGTGAGACGAGACTGAAACAAGAACAACAAATATAATTTATAAAAAAATAAATATTCAAGCCATACTATGTAAAAACCACAAAAGAGTACCGGTACAACTCATCCTAACACAGCTGAGCATTACTGTCAAGAAAGACCCTGCCTGGCAGTAAAATCTGATAGAGTGGCTAGAAACAATAGCCATTGTCTTTAAAATAACACTGTTCTTTGTGTCTCCTGACTCAAAGGAAACTTTAAAAGTCTAAAATGGTTCTGTTTTTCCCACCTTCTTTTGTACTCTTCATTTGAAACCAAATAGGACTGTTTTTACACATTCATACATGAGCAAATGTCCAAGACAATATGACAAAATCTAATACAGACCATTTCATTCCAGCTGTCCAAAATGGAAATCTGTGTGATATCTAATGAGTCTAGGATGTAGTGGGTAAATGGAGAGCAAATGTGTGCGCTGAGGACAGCAAACACATTTGCACTAAAGTAGAAAAATACAGAAGATGTTTCAGTTGTTTAATACACAAACTGGATATGGTTAAATGAGAAATATTAGTCTCCTGCAAGCTGCACCTAAAGCTAAAATTGTATTACACCTGACAGAATATTTTCCTGAGGTGACACACACCCTGTTGCTGTCACATGTGTGAAGAAGAAAAAAATCCAGAGAATGTCCTGAAACTCACACTGTGTGAAAACAAGGGCACCATATGCAAGTACTGTATATTGGGGGGGGAAACAAAAAGAGAAGTCATAAATAAAACATGAAGAAAAAAAAGTGTTTTAAAATTAGAAAAAGGTCCTGAAGTGTCATTGGATGTTAATGTTTTCTAAGAATAATGAAACATGACTATCTGTCTCGTGGGCTGACCTTTTCTGTGGTGAGATCTGTCTCATTGTCATGTTTTCTCTGTGTGAAGACGATAGTGAAAACTGCGTGGGACCTGCTGCTGGTCTCATTCATGTTGGTGGCAGCAACAGTTCTGTAAGCAAACACACAGGGACAAAGTTAGAAAAATATTCTGACACTTTAATTTTTTTTGATAAATAAGTCACTATAATAAAGGCTGAAAAACCTGCATTGACTGTTACAAGCTGTATCATCTCTGGATTTTACACCCCCTAGGGTGAATTGAGTCCATGGGATTACTTTGTGCAGCAGAGGGGGGATAATATTGCGAGGACACAAATCAGAAACGCATAAGGCGTACTCAGAAGGATGGCCATGAGGGAGATATGGGCTTTACACACCATGTTCTGGAAATAAGCCCTCTTAGTCAGCACAGAACGATTACAGAGTTCCCTCCTCCTTGCTGTAGTCTTCATAACAGACATGTATGAAGATATTGTGCATGCACTTATTGTTTGACTTTCTGTTTACTTGCAATTGAAAATATTTTATTGAAGAATCCAAGTCTAAGAGATGTAGCTTAAACTGAGGTTTAATTTCAAATAGTCTTTAACTATTTAATCCATGCTTAACACTGATTATGAACCCATGAATTCCCATACTTTAATCAATTTAAATGACAAAAACAGGGATTAAATCAGAAAAATCTAACAAACTTTTTCAACACCTAGAGGTGCAAGCACCCCAACTTCCCCATCCCCCATTCCTACACATTTGAGGGCTTTTTCTTGCATACAGGTCACTTCCCAAAAGTTTTCACATAAAAAGGAGTACAGCGTGTACATGACCTTAGTAAAGTACACAACATAGTTATTTCTAATGAAGCGTAGATGTTGTAAGAAACATCTAACCTGCACCATCAAGACCAACATCATTCTGAAGGAAAAGTGGGATTTTGAACAAACTTTTTCTAGTTAACTTGTACGGTATGTCATTTCCATGTTTTCAATTGAGCGTTGTCAGATACAGTATATATTTTTAAAATCATAGCACAGGAAGACCTTTGAAGAACATAAAATTAATTTGATTTTATTTTTTTTGCCAGACGGGCAGATTTCTCCCTTGAAATGATTATTTCATTCAATATTTACAGGATTTCAGCTCATGTAGTCATTTAACATTATTTATTTTTCATATAATTTAGTGAATGACATTTATCACACGTTACTTCTCAGTACGTTTTTAAATATAATCAAGCTTAGCTCGTTCAAACAGCCAAAACACCTTGATAATGCTATAATACCATGTAGAAATTATGTTTTTTTAATATATACCGGTATACAAACACCTGAAATGACTCTCACAGAGAGGACTTTGTGAGTTTGGAGAAAAAATAAAGTTAAATGGAAACGAATCTCTGCTAAAATCTGGGGCATAAATATTGTTACTCATCTTTTAGCTTGAATATTTATTTAAAACTAACAGCAGAAACAGCCTCTCTCACCATCAGAGAAACCCGACAGACTGGGCGTGCTCCTGTGGCAGTGCACGTCTCCATCTGTCTCTCTGATCTGGAGTTTGGTCTTACATACAAGTTGCATGTCTGTACGATGACAATGCTCCAAACACATCAACATTTAATACAATGCTAAATTTTAGACACAAAAGTCTCGGGACGTCGGTGAGCGGTGGGAAGGAGGGGGTGATGGTGTTTCAGTTCAAGTATCTCCTGGCTGAGGTAAATTGGTCACATGCAAACACACAAGCTTATTTCCTCAATGCCAGGCTGCACAGGCATCGCAAGCTCATAGTGATGTGGTCATGTCTTCAGGCCCATACTCCATGGAGGGATGAGGATTGTCCAGGGGTGTCCCCATGGGAGTGGTAGTGTGTTGCAGGAAAATGCTCATGACAGATGCCAGCTCCACGGGGTGGGGCACTGTGTGGCAACACAGAGTGGTTCAGGGCCGCTGAGGTCAAAGGGAATGCTCCAAGCATATACCGTATTTTCCGCCCTATAATGCCTCATCCTCACCAAACGCATCTCGCGCAGCCGAAGCAGCCACTTTACATTGAAAGTCTATGTGTCCGTGCATCTTGGAGCAACGGGGCGTGACGCGGCGCGTCTTCAGCATTTCAAGCAGCGCAGCAGCACCCGGCAGTCCCTTTTCACGCACGCGCGCAGCCGAGCAGCAGGAAGCAAGAATATTCTTGCTTCTGCTGCTCGCAGCGTCGCAGCAGAAGCAAGAATATTCTTGCTTCTGCTGCTCGCAGCGTCGCAGCAGAAGCAAGAATATTCTTGCTTCTGCTGCTCGCAGCGTCGCAGCAACCACTCGGGAGAGACTCTGCTATTGTGATGACGCAACGACGACGGGACTTTCTGTGGACGAAAACAGCCTCCGGTAGGAAAACCTGGCATTTTTAAAGTTGCTGCTGTCCACTCGAGCGTACATCACCCCAAACATAGAAAAAAAAAACGTTTTAATCTCAACAAAGACTTTTGGAGCTGCAGTTCGGCTCGTAGAAAACCCACTCAAATTGTAACGAGGCTCACGTACAGCTGATTTTATCTGCCCAGTGTACATAAAAACAACACGGATCTGACCGGGAAGGGAGCCACACGCTCCTCCCACTGCACGTCTGCAGACATGTTCGGTGAGGACAGACATCTGTTGACAAGCAGCAAACACAGAGCATTGGGAGCATTTTGATGCGTTTGGTGAGGATGAGGCATAAGTCGCACCGGCCTATAAGTCGCACCAGTCCAATTATGTCCAATAAAGTGGAAAAATCCACGTATAAGTCGCACCTCACGTCACCGCTGACGTGATACGTCCCAGCTGATGTGACCGGTCACCGGTGAAAACCTGGAGATGTGAGCTGGTGTTTTGCCCAAAATGTACTGGCTGCTAAATTGCTGCAAGAACGTGCATGGAAGGACTTTTGACAAGATTAACACTTAAAAACTATTTTCTTTGTTGCTGAAAAATATAGCAAAGATGTGTCTTAGTTGAACTTTTCCTTAATATTTTAATAATAATAATATACCGTAGGGCTGGGCGATATGGAAAAAATCATATATCACGATATGGACTTTTTTATATCACGATAACGATATATATCACGATATATACAACACGGTGTGTGTGTGTGTGTGTGACAGGAAAAATTTGGACCAAAGTTTTTTTATTTTATTATTTTACTACAGATAGTTACAATTATAAGAATGTGAACAAAAAGAACAAGGAAATTTGGACCAAAGTAGAAACTAGATCTACCTAAGATCTACCTTAATTCAAGGAGTACGATTATGGAATATGACAAATGACAAATGTTAAGGAAGCCAAATCATTCCTTGTATTTAAAGCTGCAGTATGTAGCTTTTTTTATGAACATATTTCTTCACTCTGTCACTACCTCCTGACAGACTGATGTTAGCCAGGTAATCTCTGAAAAAAATATATATATATATTGTCCCCTTGCTTCTCCAGGTGGTAAATAAGCATTTCTAAAAAGAAAAGGTGACCCGCCATTTTCCAGCCAATAAAAACAGAGTTTGTAACCAGCCAATAAAAACAGAGCTTGAATTTGAATCAGCCAATAAAAACAGAGCTTGAATTTGAAATTCAACAGACCACAAGGGGGCAGAGCCACATATGGCTCTGAGGGGGAGGGATCAGAATGCTTTGCCTGTTGAAAATATTTCTAACTGCTGCAGTTCTACAGAAACTGCATACTGAACCTTTAAGAAACTGGTAAAAAATGAATTGCTAAAAAAAATATAAATGAATCTAATTTAATGTGTGATATATGTGAATTGAAAATTGACTGAGTTATTTACTTATTTTGTTATTATAGAAAATATTGTTTGAACTGTTATTAGATGAATAAGGAGCAGATTTAATAAGATTTATTCTTCATCTGCTACCTTTCATTTCATTTTTTATTTTTTTTCCATTATGAATACGTTAATTGTTGTATTTCATATTATAAAATGAATAAACTAAACAAACAAACAAACAACTCCTTTTCTACTTTGGTCCAAATTTTTCCTGCAGGTGGCGGTAAAACAACAGCTGCTAATGAAACTCACGAAGAAGAAATCCGCTCTGAAGTTTGAGTAAACAAAGCAAGAAACAGAAAAGAGAAAACGTTGCGTTTGATTGCGGTTCTGTTGTGTCTCTGGTCTGTTTTGTATTGGTTAACTGGACCCGAGTTCGGACTCGGTTGGACTCTGGGTTCGTGTCCTCTGGACCCATTTTGTCTCAGAGTTTCAGCGGAGCGAAATAATGGAAGCTAACAAGGTGAGCTTCCCCCTCTTTTTGGTAAAAGTTATTCTTCTTGGGCTGCCTGTGCAGCTGTTTTCTCCTTGTTGAGACACCGGCTTCATGCGCCTGCGGCTCTGTTGCTCTCGAGTTTAACAACGTAAAGCATGTGTCGCAAACCCGCGCGTGCGTCAAACAAAGCAGCGCCGTCATCTCGCAAAACCACAATATGAAGCTTCTTTGCGACAGTTATTTTTTTATTCTTATTTATCACGATAGAGACGATAGAAGGAAAGTAGCACGATAGACACGTCTCTATCGTCCCCACGATATATATCGTCATATCGCACAGCCCTAATATACCGGTAATTCCTTGCAGTAATTCCTTTGACCAAAGTGAAAAAACCGAAAAATCCACGTATAAGTCGCACTGGCCTATAAGTCGCAAGGCTTGAAAATGCTCGGAAATGTATGCAAAAAGGTGCGACTTATAGGCCGGAAAATACGGTAAATGTGATGGCGCTGCATGCAGTGCATTTGGCGCTCAGGTACTTCCTGCCCCACCTGGAAGGGAGGCATGTCCTCGTTCGGTCAGACAACACCTCTGTTGTCTACCACATCAACCACCAAGGGGGCACCAGGTCAGCACGACTTCTGACAATGTCCAGAGAGCTCCTGGAATGGGCCTCTCTTCGCCTGTCCACCCTGTGGGCGGCATACTTACCAAGGCGACACAATCAGGTCACAGATTTTCTTTCCCACCAGGGGTCTGCCCCAGGAGAGTGGTCCCTCCACAGTGGCATAGTACTGATGATCTGGGACCGTTTTGGTCGGGTAGAGGTAGGCCTGTTTGCAACAGGGGGGTAGACTCAAGTGTCCCCTATGGTATTCCCTTACAGGGGCGCCGGGTGCGCTGGGCCAGGACATGTTGGCTCATCCCTGGCCAAGGGTCTTCCTTTCCCATATGCCTTTCCACCCCTTTCTCTAATCTGGCCGACCTTTCAGAGAGTCCTCAAGGAGGGTCACAGGATGCTACTGGTGGCTCCATATTGGCCAGCACGACCATGGTTCCCACTGCTATGGAGGCTATTTCAAGGCGTCCCATGGTGTCTTCCAACCAAAAGGGACTTGCTGTCTCAGTTGGGGGGACTGATATGGCACCCCAATCCTCAACATCTTTGGCTGTGGGTGTAGCCACTGCGAGGCTAGGGCAGCAGCTGACTGGAGTTTCGAGCCCAGTCGGACACACCATCCGAGGCACCAGGGCACCCTCTACTCGTCAGCAATACGAAAACAGGTGGCGTATGTTTTCTCAATGATGTTCTGATCACAGTGAAGACCCAGTAGTCTCCTGTACAGTACCCACCATTCTGGAGTTTCTCCAGTCTCCCTTGGTAGGGTCGCTCTCCTTCGATGCTTAAAGTCTATGTAGCGGCAATATCCTCTAATCACGCCGGCATCGATGGCCGTACGGTGGGGAGCCATAATCTAGTCTCTCTTTTTCTGCGTGGTGCCCGTAGGTTGCGCCCGCCAACGGCTCCACGAGCACCAGGTTGGGATCTGCCCTTGGTTCTTGAAGCTCTGCGCCGCCCTCCGTTCGAGCCTCTGATGCAGGTGGACCTCAGGTAGCTTTCATGTAAACTGGCTTTTTTGTTGGCTATTGCTTCAGCAAAGAGGGTCAGCAAGCTACATGCTCTCTCAGTCAGCCCCTCATGTCTCAGGTAGGGCCCTGGGCGCTCTGGTGTTACCTTGTGGCCAAACATTGCATTTGTGCCAAAGGTCTTATCTCACTCTCACCGTAACCATCCGTTGAGGCTGGTATGTTTTCAACCTACACCTGGCGAGGGGTCTGGATTGTTGTGCTTAGTGAGAGCACTGGAGAAATATGTTGCAGCTACTGCCGCTAAATGATGCTCAGACCAGCTGTTTGTGTGTTATGGGGGGCCCTAGACTGGGCTATCCTCTTTCCAAGCAGCGCCTCTCCCACTGGATCGTGGAGGTCATCTGTCACGCCTACGCAGCAGGTCACCGTCCCCTGCCAGTCGGCGGGAAGGCACACTCTACCAGGAGCGTCTCCGCTTCCTGGGCTGCCCTGAGAGGGGTTCCACTGGAAGCAATATGTGCTGCTGCATCATGGGCTTCCCCAAGCACATTCATCAGATTCTACAGAGTTAACATGGCCACCCCTCATCCCCTGGGCCAGGTTCTTCTGCAAGGGTCCTCTGGGCTTCCTCAGTGAGGTATGTGCTCAGGATTCCTTGTGACATTGTTGATATTAGTCATTCAGTGCTTTCAGCACCGCCCTCTGGCGGTCAGGAGGGATGAAATAGAACAAAAGTTATGAATGTAACTACGGTTCTATGAATCCCGGATGACCGCCAGCGCTTCTGTCACTCAGAATCCTTGCATTTCGCAAGAAGATTCTGTAGGAGCAAAGCCACGGATGATGCTGATGCCAGGCTATATAGCCTCTGATTAGTCATCCGTGTCACACCTGTGACTTTGTTGATATAATTACTCAAACAGCGCATGTGCGAAGGGAACATTCAGTGCTTTCAGCACTGCCCTCTGGCGGTCAGCTAGGATTCATAGAACCGTAGTTACAGTCGTAACTTTCGTTTTATCCCTGTATCATCATTAGATTGAATGGCTTTACCAGAACCACAACAAAGCCCACATTTTTTTTGGGGGGGGGGGGCGCTCTCCTCATTTTTAAAGATGACGGAAATCCGTCCTGGCCACGTTCAAAATGATTGAGATCCAAAGCAGCAACTGAGAACTTTAATCCATGTAAAACAGTGGATCATCAAATTATTCTATTTCTCTTCCCCTCCACCTCCTTAATCTCATCATGAAACTAGTTTGACTTGGCTCACCTGGCCTTGTTTCCTGCATCCATTAAGTCAGCAATGTCTGTGTAGGAAGTAACCGCTAACTTAGACAGGTCTTCGACGTAGGGACCGAGCAGCGGATGCTCTCGCACTCGTAGGTTCCCCTTGTTCTTGGGATTGAGCAAATCTCGCACCCGCTCACAGTAGATCTCCATGTAACTGACCTAAAACAGTAACATTATCAGTTAAAATACCCCAGGACTACAATGCCATTTAGAATAAGAGACTAAATATCATGGAGGTCTGAATAACATAAATACAGTATTAAATATTAAGTTATTTTTTATTCTAATAATATGTAAGTAAGTAAGTAAATTTTATTTATACAGCACTTTTCATAGATAAAATCACAAAGTGCTGTACAACATATAAATAAAATATTAAAATAGACAAAAGAAATACAGTAATAACAGCTGATTAATCAAAACAATAAAAACAGCTGATAAAAACAAGAACAATTGATAAAAACACTAAATAAAAACATTTAACTAAAAGCTTGTCTGAATAAAAGTGTCTTAAGCTGCGTTTTAAAGGAATCAATAGAGACGGTCACACGAAGAGACAGGGGCAGGGCATTCCACAGCCGGGGGGCTACGGCCTGAAAGGAAAGGTCACCCCGAGTTTTAAACCGGGTCTTAGGGACCTTTAGAAGGTTCAGTGCTGAAGACCTAAGGGTGCGGGCTGGAGAATAAGGGATCAGCATTTCTGTGATGTACTGGGGGGCCTGTCCATTTAATGCTCTAAAAGTTAATACCAAAATTTTAAAATGAATCCTAAATTCAACAGGGAGCCAATGTAGATCATATAAAACTGGTGTAATGTGAGACCTTCTATTAGTTCCTGTTAAAAGCCTCGCAGCAGCGTTCTGGACCAGGTGGAGACAAGCGACAGCAGATTTGCTTATACTGTATGCTTTAGAAAAGATCTACAGAAAGTAATGCTTTCTGAAAAAACAAGAAAAGTAAAACTGAATAAAACCAGTACAGTATTTCTGAATCTTCAATCAATGTGTATCTGACTTAAGCATTGCTTGTAAAGAGCAAGTAAATCCAAAAATAAATAAATAAAATTCAGCGGGGTTTGACGACACAGATTACCGAGTCTAAAGCACTTCAAGCTTACCTCCACTGAATAGGAGAGCTCCTCTTTGTTGCTGTCCTCATTGATTTTCTCAAACAGATCTTCACAGAGCTGGGAGGCAGAGAAAGAAAGAGATCATTTTTAGTTCAAATGAAATGCATGCAGACAAATAAAAATGGTAGAATGAACTAAAATAAAGATGGATAAAGAAATGGATTTATAAAAAAATAAAAAAAAGTTTTTCCTACATTCAGTAAATCAAGTGACGCCTTTAAGAGCAAACAACTTTTAAACAGCTTGGTTTAATCAAAGAACACAAAATGAGCTAAATCTGTACAACAGTTTCCTTTTGCTAAAATGAATAACTTACATTTTGATTAATGTTTCAGCCTTAAAGTTTTAAAGGTAGGCCAACTGCCTTAAAATATGAAAAGAAATTACTAAAGCAGTAGAAGTTGGACAGTTAAAAAAAGATGAATTGGGAGGAGGGGTCTGACTTGGTGATAAAAGAAGCAATAATTACAATTTCTAAGAAAGAGTTGATTTTTTGAGCTCTTAAATTCTAGTAGCTGTATTATACAAACCATGGGAATGATTCCTTCCTGTCCCTCCTCCTGTTTGCCCATCATAGTGTAGGATTTGCCAGATCCAGTCTGGCCATAAGCAAAAATGCAGACGTTATAGCCCTCAAAAGCATGCTCCAGCATTTCTTTTCCAATATCATTGAAGACACGGTTTTGTGATGCAAAGAAGGAATCTTCTGGCTGTAAGGCAAGACAGAAATAATTTAGGGCATACAATATTTAAGTACAGTGGTATTTCAAACTGACAACATAAAATATATCACGCCATTGAATTTATTTTTGAGTCAAAACGTTGAACATGGGGGGAAAGTAAACTCACTGTGGTGTGTGACCAGTAGGAATAATCAAAACTGAAGGTCTTTGCTGGTTCCTTTGGGGCTTTGGGGTTGAGGATAGCTGCAGAAAAAGAGAGAAATTTATGAATAAAAGTTTTTTTCCCAATGGTTTGACTGTGATTGAATAAAACCAGTTAAACAATCCAATGTTTATATAGTTTCATTTTCTGAGCCAAAGTGGACTAAAGAGTTTGATCATGTGTCTTATGCTGGTGAAGATTCTCAGTCGTCCAGGACAACTAAAGCTCCCCGGATGGGAAGCAAAACGTCTTCCGTTACAAATAAAGTCCAGTTGTTTCTGTATTGAACACTTTTTTTGACTTTATCATGTGTCTTGAATTGCAGTTAAACAATTTCTAACACAACTATTGTATGTAAACTAGTCGCTTTTTTCTTTTTGTAAATGCATTTTTATTAACATCTATTTTTCACCTTTAATGGAAAAGAATGCAACTGGTACCAAGTTTGAGGAGGAACAAAATTTGCAGTAGTCAAGTATTTGTTGGTTCCAGCTTCACTGACGAAATGGAAACATGACAACCATGTAAATTACAAATTTTCATGGCTGTGCGAAGGATGAATGCAGACAAAAACAAGTCTTGAAACCACATTTATTGGTCAAAGCACCTCACATGCTTGTGATCGGAGACAAGAAATACATGCATGTCAGCCAGCAGAAACCTTTCAGTCCTATTTAAAAGCTAGCTAGAGAAGCATGTTTTTTAGCCAATTTAAATGTGCAGGTTGCCTTGGTTTAACTGGAAACCATGTAAGAATGCATATATTTACACTTGTTTTGTGTCTTTATTGCTCTCAGTTGCTCTTAAACAGTGAGTGTTACTTAAAAATTAAAAAGATTTTGTACGTAAAACGTACGTAAAACTTTGCACTTAATTTTAGGTTTATTTTATGCATTTCTTCTGTGTACCTTTAAAAAAAACAGCAAACACTTAAATCCATTTTTTTTAATACGTATACCGGTACTTCGTTTTAGGACTTCATACAGAACCAACAAGCCACTTACTTTTTCTGCTTGTTAAATAGGGGTTGTCCTACACCAGTTCTTGAATTAGAACACCACCAGTCGTGATATATTTGGACCCAAAAGTCACAAGAGTTGGTGTTTTTCTTTATAACAAGCAGAAATGTTTAAAGTCTTAATATGCTTTCTTCAATCAACATCCTAACGTGTATAATTTATAAATATAAAATGGGAAAAGTCTCAATATTAGTATGAGCTACTTATGAGCTACTTTCTACTGCAACAATCCACTTGTTGTATATGCTGACACAGCTTTTCCATCTTACTCAGTCGTTCTCTGCAGCCACACACGTTTCTTAATGAGAAAGAATCTGCTGCCATGCCTGGTATGTCACTCCCCTCAACCATGCCATGTGGTACCCACGAGACAAGTGTCCTAGCTTTAAGACTGCGTGCACTGTAAACGTGACTGAGACAAAGTAGGATGCTCAGTTGCTGGAGAATAGTTGTAGTCAGACATATTTTTGTTGTTGAAATTTGTTTCTTAGACTAACTGTAGTTAGACTGGCTTTCATTTAGCTTTTTCACAATATAAAAGTTTGCTCATGCTGTGTAAACATCTCTCCCATTAGAACTTGGGGGGAAGGGAAAAAGGGAAGCAATGAAAACGGTCTAAAAATTACTACAAGGACATGTATGAACTCAGGGACCTTGAAACAATCCAGAGTAGAAACAGAAAAAGGCTGTACAAAAAGGGGAGGGGAGCAATCTAGGGTGAATACAAGTTAATTATGCATATGTTTTGTTAGTGAAAAGTGTGTTTAAATGTGTATCATAACGCTAGCCAATTAGTTTTTTTCTATGAAGTTTTTGCATCAAGATGCAAGCAGCAGAGTACTGTATCTTGTATACTCGAGAGGATTTCAGCACACTTATCAATAATGCATGAGAAGAGGAGAGACGGGGATTGCATATCGCCCTCCATGGGTCATATCATGCTGACAGAAAAGCACAGAGTGTTTTTAGAAATCAGCACACCGACTATTTCACACTATGTGCCTTGAATATGTGATTTTATACCTGCTACTATAACAAAAACCCAAAGTAAAAGTAATGCATTGGCTTCTTCAGTTTTTAATCTTTGGGTTAAGGTGCACAGCAGCAGCTTCCATATTGGGAACTGGAAAAGGATACAGCAAGACAGATGGCTAAATAAAGCCCATTTTCACCTCTGACCTTGCCTCTAGAAGGAAACTGGAGACTAGCCATGGAGAAATCAAGGGAGGTTTAGGTTACCAATGCCCCTATTCACCTTTCCTGGAACAATCTACAGTCACTATATTAATGAGGAGCCAAAGTTGGCTCTGATTCTGTGTTAGGAAGACTACAGCAATGAACGCAGGAAAGCTCAGACAGTGGAACATGTGGGACAAGTCGGCAAGAAAATGCTCAATACAGACCAGTAAACAGGAGCAAAACAAAGCATGTTGTTATGAGCTTTCTGACATACATCTGTTGATCCATTGCATTTTTGCACTCTAATCAGATACCAGAGTAAATTTATGGTGTAAAAAGTGTACATGGCAGGAGCTAGGACACCTCTCTGTTCCAAAAAAATTAATCGTGCTGATAAGACTGGCTCTGAATTAAGTTGGGGCTTATTAGAAGACTAAGAAAATGAATAATTCAAAAGGATGCACCTAAACATCTCACACAGAAGTCCAAAATCTACTTATAGTACACACTGAAATTGAAGACACATTCTGCTGCCTCAAACATTGTCAATCCATCTTTCTCAACCATGGCAACAGGTGTAGGACCAGACTCTGGTTGCCATAACAACTTCAACTTGGCGCAGAAGGGGAGGATGTGGCAAGTTGCATCGTCATTTCTCATGCCTCAAGCATTCCTCATCACTGTCGTCTACATTTTATACTTGTAATGCATGTTTATAGACAGTTACAGTCATTCATAAAATACTTATTTCAAGTGTCTTGTGGTTTAAGCACTCTACAACATTTGGAAGGCTCAGTGTGAAAAGCTTTGGGATTTGTGACTAAGACATTAAGCCACTTATCATGTCAGACCCTATAAGCAATATGAGAACTTTCACTTAAAATCCCCCTTGGGAAATCAAATAAAAACTGAATACTGTATAAAACAAATAAAAAGATTTATAAAAGTATGTGGACACAAGTCCATCCATCCATCCATCCATTTTCTTCCGCTTATCCGGGGTCGGGTCGCGGGGGTAGCAACCTAAGTAGGGAGGCCCAGACTTCCCTCTCCCCAGCCACTTGGAGCAGCTCCTCTGGGGGAATCCCAAGGCGTTCCCAGGCCAGCCGAGAAACATAGTCCCTCCAGCGTGTCCTGGGTCTTCCTCTGGGTCTCCTCCCGGTGGGACATGCCCGGAACACCTCACCAGGGAGGCGTCCAGGAGGCATCCTAACCAGATGCCCGAGCCACCTCAACTGGCTCCTCTCGATGTGGAGAAGCAGCGGCTCTACTCCGAGTCCCTCCCGGATGACTGAGCTTCTCACCCTATCTCTAAGGGAGAGTCCAGACACCCTGCGGAGAAAACTCATTTCAGCCGCTTGTATCCGAGATCTTGTTCTTTCGGTCATAACCCAAAGCTCATGACCATAGATGAGGGTGGGAACGTAGATCGATCGGTAAATTGAGAGCTTTGCCTTTTGACTCAGCTCTCTCTTCACCACGACAGACCGGTACAGCGCCCGCTTCACTGCGGACGCTGCACCTATCCGCCTATCGATCTCACGCTCCAGTTTTCCCTCATTCGTGAACAAGATCCCGAGATACTTAAACTCCTCCACTTGGGTAAGGACCTCCTCCCCGACCCGGAGAGGGCACGCTACCCTTTTCCGGCTCAAGACCATGGCCTCGGATTTGGAGGAACTGATCCTCATCCCGGCCGCATCACATTCAGCTGCAAACCGCTCCAGCGAAAGCTGTAGATCACGAGCTGATGAAGCCAATAGGACCACATCATCTGCAAAAAACAGAGAAGCGATTCTAAGGCCACCAAAACGGATCCTCTCAACACCTTGGCTGCGCCTAGAAATTCTGTCCATAAAAGTTATAAACAGAAT
>JBBPBX010005618.1:22269-34343 GCA_038048925.1 Garcialebias charrua | reverse complement strand
AATTATATATATTTTTTTATAACTAAATAAATGTACAGTACTGGACAGTCACCAAGCACTTAGCCTATCCTAACACAGTTTTTAAAGATGAAGGAATGAGTTGAATTGTCTCCCTTTCACATAAAGGGAGCTATAGCTCCCTTTATGTGAATGGAGCCTGCCAGGGAGGAGGGAGACAATTCAACTCACTCCTTAACTGTGTTAGGATAGGCTAAGTGCTTGGTAACTGTACAGTACTGTACATCTATTATTTATTATAAAAAATAAAAAACAATTTTTTAAAATGAGATTACCCAGCAGAGGTAAGTCCGAAACGTCGTAAGTCGAGGGCGTCGTAAGTCGAGGACTACCTGTATATGTATTTATGTTCATATTTATATAGATTAAGGCATTTTAAACCCTTCCTACACACTATAATTATTCTAAACAATGTTTCTAAACTCTAAAGCTCTAAAAGAACACAGCATGTCATGATTTCAGCTCCCTGCCTCCGTTGCTCTTTGCCACCTGCAAGCGTTCTTGACCACGCCCACTTCTCCACTCTGCACGGAGAACAGCTGATCAGCGGCAGCAGGAAGTTTATCCTGTAGTATGGGCTGCACAAAGGTGCAGGAGGTGCTAAATAATTTTAAAATAATTTATTTTAAATAAAAACTCCATGGCGATCGTGCAGCTCATCCATCAAGCAGCCAGTTGTATGTCATGTCCAATCTTATTTTGAAAACCGCGATAGAGCGGTAGCCATGTTTTTTATTTTTTTTTTATTTTGTGTGGTGCAGGTGAGCTCCTACCTGTTGTGGGGTTTTCCTGAGCCGCGGGGCTTTGCTGCCTGGACTGCCCACTAGCAGCACCCTTCTTCAGCTCTTCAGCGTCGCTGTATCGTCTAATCCAGTAGTTGAGTTCCTCGCGATCGGCCTCCTGACACCTCCGCAGCACCGTCAGCGAGCGCCTCGTTTTCTCCACCATGTCCATAATACAGTTCAGCAGCTGGGGGGTGGGGGGGTGACAAGATGCAGACACAGCTCTGAGTGTACAAGTACACATGAGGGTTGCGTTCATTTAAATACAGCAGTTGTGGAAAAGAAATAAAGCATCTATTGTGTTATTGGGTAGTGTGGTTGTGGAATTAGTTGACCATATTTTGGAGGCCTTTTTTGTCAGGTCACACCTCCCCAGCAGACACTGTTTCTTCACTTAAGGCCCCGACAGAGCTCAGCGTACGGCCTGTACGCCGCTCTACGCGCGTGTTCTGTGCGCACGCGTTCACAGGCACAGCTCTGCGTTGGTTCTCGCGTTAAATGCTCGCGTTTTGCTCCAAATTCTTGTTGTAATTTGAGCAGCTGCAGCGCAGAGCGTTTACCTACGGGACAAACTGAGGTCGCTGATTGGTCATTTGCTGACACGCCTACTGAATTGATTGGCAGGTCGGGTGGGAGACAAAAAAAAGGCACGAGCTGGCTCAGGCTGCAGCCGCTGCGGTGTTTCTAAACTTTATATGTTAATAAAAAGTTGTAAAAAATAAAAATTAAAACAGGTAGCCCTGGTCCTGCAGCCCACAGCCCACCCGGAAATATTTAGAACGTTGCGCAGCCACGTAGGACATGAGTTATTCGCTCGTGACAAATTCATTCATTTCAGTCACTGAGTTAACGGAGGAGGAAGCGATTACTTGACTTTTGGCAAAAAAACAATAGAAAAGTCCAGATCAGCGATGAAGAAGGCAAATTTAATTCATTTGTGTAACATACAAAACAGTCCGGCGCCGGGAAGTTTATTGTGAGACAACGCGCATCATGTACGCGGTCGTAAAATTTGAGCTTTGCGCGTTCGTGCCCTGCGGGGCTATGCTTGTGCCTCTGCGTACGTACGGCGTAGTGCGGCGTACTGCCTTACGCAGAGCTCTGCCGGGGCCTTCAAACCACATTCATACAAAACATTTGTGCTCACCTTATGTCACAGGCTGATTTAATTATCAGTTCATAACATCAACAATGAGTTTTAAAAAACAATCACAAAATTTGACACTAGAAGTGAGAAGTTTCTACTAACAGAAAAGTTACTGTATTTTTTGGATTATAAGGCGCATTAAGCAAAACTAAAACATTTTGACAGTTTTTTGGAGCGCCGTGTACCACATAAAACCAGTTCGAGATCAATAAGCACAACCAGAGTTATTACATATGGTGTACTGGATCATAAAGCTCACTGTGATTTTTGAGAAATGTTAAAGGATTTTAAGTGCGCCTAGTCAGAAAATTACGGTACGGCAGCTTCAGGATTACGTCAACAGCACTGAGGGTTGACATTATGACTGCATATTTTAATCCTTTTTATTGTATGCTATTTTCATTTTAGGATAACAAATTACAATGAAAGCATTTAAAAGTTGTATGTTATCTCAAGTCAACATAAAAAAGGCAAAATTATTAGCACATTATCTTCGACATACCTGGAAAATATGTGTTACTTTTTGTAAGATCAATGCATTTTTAGAAAAATATGCTTATTTAAAGGACATTTAGCTCATGAAGTCATACTTGCAGTATGTAAAGTGCATAGTTCAGAATATCTAATTTGTGTTCAGAACACAGCAAAATGTCCGTTTTTAATCATGATACGATGACATCTCTAGTCGATTACTTACAGAGAAAGAATGAGAGAGAATAGTAATAAAAATGTTATTACTTTTCTTACATGGTCAAGGTGCTTCCACTCCTCAGCCCACTCTCTGTCGGTCAGCCTGTGGTCAATCACTTCCTCCTGCCTCGTCCCTGAATGCATTCCTGCAGAGACGAAACAGACAAGATGAACTTCACAGAGATGAAGACGCAGGGGAGAGATGAATGCACATGCACTCTTCTATCTTTCATTTTGTTCCTATTTTTTCACCCTCTCTCCATCCATTTGTCTCCCTTCTCTGCCCACCCATTTGCTCGCGGTCTCCATTTTTCTCTCTCGCACCCTGAGGCCAGATGACTGAACTTCTTGACCAGTTAACATCCATCACAGGGTGAGACGTAGTAAATGTTTCTGCTATATTTAGAACAGAACCAAAATGGTATTTAGAGCCTCCGCATGGTGTATTTGTAAAAACTGTATTAGATACAACAACACGCCAAAATGTCCACCATTGAGAACTCATCAACTGTATTTCTCAGCTTCTAGTGCTTAGCTGGAAAACGAACATTCTTATAATTACAACTCTAATTCATGCGATATTATGTCTCTCATGGGTTGTTTGCTATAAACTGCAGCGCCAAACATCTCTGCTTTGGTTTCCTCTGTCTGTGGAATAGTGTCCCCTAAAGACTCCCTGACTTCTCTCTGCATGTGCACATACAATATGAAATAGCACAAACACAAAATCTGAAGTTGATATGAAATCCTTACCAATGGGCCTGGCTCGCTCTCGGATCTCTCGATGGTTAGCGGTGGGGTGTCTATACGTGTCACGGTAATGATGGGCGATGGCCATGTCGTCTAGCCTGTAGTGCTGTGGGGGAATTGGACCTGGATGGGGCAAGCCATTGGGTTGGTAGGAGAGCCCATTGGATGGACTAAAACGCTGGGCGGGGCTAATGGTGCAAGGCCGTTTGCTGGGGTGGGCATCTGGGTGCACTGGGCCTTCCCGCTCAAAGCCGTTCTCTTTGGTCCTGAGTGGAAACAGAACCATATTTTAAGAAGTCTGGAGCAACAAGGGAACATCAAGGTCATTACCCTTCATTATTATTAAAAACATGGCTTTAATGGCAACTTTTCTCTCAAAGCAGTTCTATTTCTAGTTTGGAGCCAGCGCTCCCTCAGTACCAGTTTGTTTTTCCTTTTCCTGCTTTGACCACAAAATCTCTGGCTCTGGCACTGAAAAGCTGGTACTACAATAAGTACAAGCTCTTTGTTGGATCCTCTGAAGGTGGAGTTATGGATACCAACAACAACCAACAAAACTGTTGCGCCACATAGGAAACTATAAAACCACATAAAGTTGTGCTTTCATCCACTGTTTTCAACTGGTTTTATAAACTGCGTCTGCCTCTCCATTTCAACTGTTGACATTTTTTGGATGAACCTGTGTGTACTTTCCATTCGGACCACTTTTTATGACCCAGCAGAGGTTGGGAACATTGCAAAGAGCATTCACAAATACTAATACCGTAGTTGCTTACAAGATACTGTAGCGGTAATAAACAAAAACATCTGTTTTCAAGGATAATGAAACAAACTGTAATCTGCGGAGATCCTGAAATGTGAATCTCCACAGAAGCTCAGAATACACCTGAGAGAGGATCAAACATTTATTGGAAAACAGATTTGATTTATAGCTGCTATATGTAGTTTTTGGAACACGCTGGAACTTAGAAAAATTTTGAACAGAGACACGTTTCTGGTCCCTCCCCCTCGCTCTTGCTGAACTTCAGCTCCGCATCCAGTGCATGTCCTGTCGCGGCCGCTGCGAATTTATGTAGTACATAATGCTTTATAAAAAGTATCAAATAGTAGATAACATACAAAAGACATCTAGAAGTTATTTTAGTTACTTTTCAAATGAGCTAAACCTTGCACGTTTAACATTTTAAATGGTAAATGTCTGCAGCTCTATGTTGGATAAAAAATGTCCTCTATTTACTTGCTCAAAGAAGCCACACTCGAGGACACAGAAAATTTTCAACCGGTTTTACTTGCATGGGCAGACTTCACTAAAGGTTACATAGAAGTTACATGCATGAAGCACAGACACGAAAATCTGCCACGGGCAGTGTGTAAGGTGTGTTTTTATAAACTTGTCAGCACTCACAGCGTACAGGCAGACACTGGTGTCCTTGGACATCCAGCTGCATATGCAACAAATCAGCTCCTCATTCAGCCCTCTCTGAGACAGAAAAGAACTCTCTGCTAACTCAAACACAGGATGCATAGACAGTTAACATTCTCAGCAATAGTAGTTAAAAAACATCCATTAAGCTTGATCAAAATCCCCTGACACTCTATGAACTCAAATACATGTAATTGTATACTGTAGAAGCATACATGAAAAACAAGACTAAAAAATAAACTTTTAAACACGAACACATATGAACCTTAAGATGCAGGAAGAGGGCCACCTGCATCGTGAAGGATCCCACTCACCCAGCACACACAGTTTTTGTCCCGCTCCCCTCAGGCTGAAGGTAGAGGAGCATTAAGTGCAGAACCACTAGATTGAGGAACAGCTTCTACCCTGAAGCTGTAGACTCATGAATCCCTAGTTAGGATTGTCACTGTGAAAATTATTGTGGGAAAAAAATCACTGTGAAAGGTGCCACTTGGTTGTTGATATGTGCAGCTGACTAGCCATGATGCTGATTTCATGCTGCTGATTTATTTCATGTTGCCGTGTTCATTCGTCCTCATCTCACACGGACTTGTGTTCGTGCTGCTGTTGTTTGGCACATTTGTTTTGTACTGTCGTTGCTTATTGTATTCTTAGTTTAGCGTACTTCTTAGTTCATGTCTTGGATCTTACCGTTTTTCGTTACAATTTGGAATTTTGTTGGATGCAACTTGGACCCTGTGTACATAGCTTCGTTCCACCTCATGTACCACATGTGATGTAAATGACAATAAAATACCTTGAATCCTTGAATCTTTACTTGAACATATAAGATAATCTTATAAGCTCCAAAACTGTAAGCACTCTGCTTTAATTAATGTACTGGTACATTGTCACATTAAGACCATTCCAGCATTCAGTTTATTTTTTATTTTTATTGTCATGTTGTGTTTTCTTCTTAATTATAAATCACTTGCATTACAAAATCATTTAGTGCAAATAAACAAGGCCACTGTAAATAATAGCAATTATCAATTGCAACACAACTCTAAATTAGGGCTGAACGATTTTGGAAAATAATCTAATTGCAATTTTTTTTCTATAAATTGCAATTGCAATTTAAAACACGATTATTTTTGTAATATCTTCAAGTATTTTTCAACAAACAGAAGCAATAAATCAATCTGTTTTATAATGAACAATGTCAGATTTATTTAAAGCAGAGATTACAATAAAGCAAACAAATCTATGCCTTTTCTTTTCACCATTTCTATTTTTTCTTGTTTCATAAACATAATAGTAAACATGTTAAGTGAACTTCCTAACTACTGTCTGAACTTCACATGACAGTTAATAAATAAATATAAAAAATTAGATATAAAAAAATTACTGTTTGAAGTTCAAACAGTTTGGTCAGTGATCCCTGTCGGCTGATACTTTGCTTACTTGAAGTTGAAGCACTGGTTGTTTTTCTTTCTAGCCATGCAACCATCGTAAATGTCTTTGTGGTGTTTTTAAGTGTTGATAAAGATTTGTGTCACGTGATCAGTCAAATTGCAGCCTTCGCGATTAGAAAATCTCATTTTATCATATTGCGATATTATTGCAAATGCAATTAATTGTTCAGCCCTACTCTAAATACAGTACTGAATAACTTGGTGAGTATATTACCAGGACAGATCTTAAAATCGTAAACACAGTTTAGACCTACTGTAATAATATTCAGAGGAAAAAAAAATACAATATCTGGAAAGTCTTAAATCTACTAGGGTTCACAGAAAACATTACTTAATTGAGGCTACTATTTCAAATAAATGTGAGAAATGGGTCAACGCAAACACTTTTAACATAGACTGTGTCCCATTCCTATTAACCGGTACTACCAACCCTTCAAATCAAACAACTGACAACAAGGGCATGCATGAAGAAAATAATCCAAGGCCACTTAAGGACAAACCAAACTAATAAAAGTTTTTTTAATTGAAAGTATAGATGAGCATGCAGGACTGCAAAGTCACACAGGGTCTCTCCTCAGCTTGTACACTCAACAAAACAGTCAGTGGCAATAAATTTTGTCACTTTCTAAAGCTGCCATGAGAAGATTTACTCCAAACTGGGTGAGCATCACACAGCATGCATTTGTGCGTATCACCTGACAGTCTTGTGCCAGAGAAATAGCTGAAAACAAAAATCTGTTTGTTCTCCCTTCTTGTTTGTTAGTTCAGTTTGTGTGGGTTATATCTGTGAGGATGACTACCGGTAATAAAGAAGAGAAAAATAAAATATGAGCTTGAGCTATAAGTGATGTGAAATGCAACATCTTGATGGGGTCTTGTGTGTACCGGTACATTCACAAGGGTCAGAGGGATTAGAGGGCCAGGGAGTGGCAACCTGAAGCAAACCGGTGGATTATCGGCCATAAGTGGGTCAATCGTTCCAGACAACACAATGTCCAACAGAAGGATGGTCATCTTTCATGCAAATATCTCATGACTATCATCTTCAGTGGCTATACTTCATTCACATGATATGTTTACCGTATTTTCTGGAATATAGGTCGCACCTGAATATAGGTCACATTGTCCAATTATTGCCAAAGAATTGGAAAAATCCTTATATAGGTCGCACCTACGTCAAAATGTGGACCGTGTTTAGCTCTGCTGCAAATGTCTGCCACAGGAGCGCACAGCAAGGCTTTTAAGAAGATTAACACTTAAAAACAATTATTTGTTTGATAAAAATTATAGCAAATATGTGTCTGAGCTGAACTTTTCTTTAATAAATGAATAATTTTAGCAGGATAAACACCTAAAAATATATTTGTTAGCTGACATTATTGTAAGAGTGTGTCTCAGTTTAATTTTTGTTAATAAATGATTACAAAACAGCTTATTTTATAAAAAGCCATAAATAGGTTGCACCTGAATACAGTTAGTCCCCGACTTACGAGCGCTCTTACATACGAGGTCCCGGACTTACGAGCTGGCGAAAGAGAAGTAAATTTGTAAAAAATACAGCACTTTTTTGTGTTTTTAGATGAAAGTGTGTTAGCTAACCGTTTGGAAACACGTTTCCGACCATGTTTATGAACTAATATGAACGTTTTTGATGAAAAACGAGTGTTCGTAGTAGCGCTAGCATAAATGTTCCAACTTACGAGCGAAAATCCGGACTTACGAGAACATGTGCTTCGTGTTCCAACTTACAAATTTTCGTGTTACGAGCAACTCGCAGGAACGGAACTCGCTCGTAAGTCGGGGACTACCTGTATAGGTCGCAGGTAGGGATGCGCGATATATACGATATACGGTAGAAATGATAGAAATTTAGCCTACGGTAGAGATCTGTTTTCTACGGCTAACCGCAGAAAATCAGAGTTGTCCGATTTAATCTTTACTTTTTTTAGTTTAAAACTGTGCATAAGTGGTGTTGAAGTGTACAATCAAAGTTGTCAGAGTTTCGATACTTTTTTTTGTGTTGAAAACTGTGCGTAAGTATTGTTAAAGTATTTTCTTCGAGTGCTAAGTAGCGAAGCTATAAGCTAACTTCATCCGGCTTGCCGTAGTTTGCCATATTCGGACGCATGCGCAAAACGCTGTGTTCTGTTGAAAGTTTTTTTGTTTGTTTTTTTGTCAAAAGTTAAAGTAAGCAATGGTCAACTTTAGAGAAACCTGCCCTCTGATCTGTGAACAGAACGCTGTGTTGTGTGATTTTACTGCAAGACCCTCTGGTCAAAGCCACAGAGGAAACTGGTTGCCTTGTCAGCTCTCCTTAAAGCGGAAGGAGACGCCCACTAGAGGGTTGGAGGGTGAAGTGTTTTCAGTGTAAAATGCTGTCTGTTACTGTTCATTTCTTAAGTGACAATATTGGAAACAAGAGTTAACAACATATTCTTTAGTTTAAAACTTATGGCTAAAACTACACAAGATGTATTTTGCACTGTTTTGTAGGGGTGTAACGGTACGCTAAAATCACATTTCGGTTCAACTACAAGGAGGGCTCGGTTCGGTTTATTTTCGGTTTATTTTCGGTACAAAAAAAAAGACAAAATAAAGACTTACAAAATGTTTATTTTGAAAATATGCCAAAAATATGTTTGTATTGTATTGTAGTAATAAATAAAAGTGACCCATTTGGATGATATTTTAAATAAACAGCACTCTACAATAAATAAACTATATTAACAATAATAAAAATCTTAATAAATACAATAACAGTCAGAACAATAAGCAGCAACAGACTGTTTACAATCTAACTAATCAAGTTTTTGTCCAGTAGCAGCAGTGTGGCTGTATTTGTCCTCATTACTGTACTCACAACTTCTTGGACCTGCTCCTCCAAGTGGGACAGGTGCTGGAACAGTTCAGAGTTCAGTTCAGTTCAGTCATCACACACTTCTTAGCTGCAGGTGATCTCTGGTGGATGTCTGTCCCTGAAGTGGACAAAGAGAGCAGCTACCTCTGTCCCAGACTTGTAATAAAACAAAGAGATAAAAAAAATAAGTTTATGTTTATTAAATTTGTTCATTTTTTTTTACAAAAGAAACAATACAAGACAATCCCATAAATGATAATGTACAAAATATAAAAAAATGAAAGGTAGCAGAAAGAAGAATAAATCTTATTATATCTGCCCCTTTTTTCCAACAATCAGATTAAACAATAATAATCTTCAACCAACAGTACAAAATGACTAACTCTTTCTAATTTTCTAACTAATACAATACACATTACGCTATTTCATTTTTTTTTTAACACATTCGTTTTGATCATTTTCTTAAATGTAAACATTGACTTGGCATTTTTAACTACATTCTCCAAGCCATTCCATAATCTAATTCCCTGGATTGAGGTAGAACGTCCCTTCAAACTAGTTCTGAATTGTGGTTTTACAAACATCTCTGTCCCCTTAAGATTATAACAACTTTGTCTTTTAACAAAATGCATTTGGATATTTAAAGGTAATGCATTATTTTGAGCCCTATACATAACTGATAAAATATTATAGTCTACCAAATCATGGAACTTCAATAACTTCAGTTGATAAAATAATGTACTTGATGGATGGGGAATGTAAGTTAATAAGATTATGATTTTAAACAAAAAAGATTATTTAGATAATAATAATAAAATAACAATTACCTCTTCTTGAACGGTTGAAGCTCTCACTCATCTCATCAGGGCTTTAATTAGCTCCAAGGCTTGTTGACAATACAGTTTTTTCATAAAGAGCTGAACTTTTTGAGTGATGGATGTCTCGTAGCGGTAGCGAGGATCAGTAACTTTAAAGCCTGCGCATATAACAACATTCAGACTTAGATTCAGAACTCATACAGTTTGTGTTATTGCTCTGGACCGATCTAATTTACCTGAAGAAGTAGTTTAAATGCAGCTGCTGTGTTGTTAGCGCACTTTGTAACAGCTGCGGTGTCTTCGTTCACATTCCGATGACGTAGTTTCAAGCGCGTTCACGTGAGACGTGTTGTCTGCTGCAGAGTCGTCCACACACACAGCTTTTGAATGTGCGCTCGTCTTAACAAGAAAGCCATAACGTTCCCAAACAGGAGACCGGAGCGAGCAGCTAATGGCTAATAATGCTGCGCGTGCTACGCGA
Source organism: Garcialebias charrua (assembly GCA_038048925.1). NCBI lineage: Eukaryota > Metazoa > Chordata > Actinopteri > Cyprinodontiformes > Rivulidae > Garcialebias > Garcialebias charrua. The sequence goes on along the minus strand of JBBPBX010005618.1, from coordinate 23,923 downwards.
TAATAGCTCCGTGCTGAAACGCGCCCAGGAAATTATGTTCCGCGGCGCATATATTAACGTTCAATAAGTGAAAAAAATAACCGAAACGGTACGGAGGTGGACCGAACCGAACGTGTTGTACCGAAACGGTTCGGTACACCCACTACAACCGTTACATGCCTACTGTTTTGCACTACAAGAAAGAAGCCCAATGCTTGAGTTGTTAATTATTTTAAAACTCTCTGGACCTAGTAGTGAAATTTTCTTAATAGAGATTATTTTGTGGTATAGCAGTTTTCAAAATAAATTATGGCAAAAGGACACCCTATGCTTTTTTTTTCATTCCTAATTCAAGTTTTATACCAAAAACATATTGCGATATATATCGTTATCCCCACCCTTCACAATACATATCGTGATATGAATTTTAGGCCATATTGCACATTCCTAGTCGCAGGGCATGCAAAAATGATAAAAAGCTGTGACCTATATTCCGGAAAATATGGTATTGTCATTTCTGCTCTGGTGATGGCCTCCTCTCATGTGCAGCTGACACTGCAGCTGAGCTCACTCTTCCCTGCGGGGGGGTTTGTAATGTCACTGTGCACTTAGCTCTTAGTGAGAGGACACTTGATGAAATTATGACTGAAAGGTGAAGGTTTAATTGATGTGGTGACCTTCTGTTTGCTCTACTCATTTGTTTTTAGTTTACCCATCATCCAATAAGTTATAACATTTAACATCCAGCTATAGAACACAAAAACAAGTTACTTGTAGGTAAACTAGTATATAATAGGATATTGTATATTAAAAAACATATTATAAAATAAAATAATCAGCTAGTTCTTTACATAACATTACATTTATGTGTCTCTGCTCACTGGCTTAAGGGGAATATAACATAAAGGTTACATAACAAAATGGAGATGAAAAGAACATTGCAGCACAAGTGAAGGCTCAGGATGTGCAAGACATCTGAAGCACTAACCTGAAACTATGCAACTCTCCTTTATAATCACATTAGCTCTGGTATGTTTAGGAGTCTCTGCTGAATGAGGCCTTTGCTTCATTCCAGGCTGCCTGCAGAGGCCACGCACACTGGGTAATCAATTTGCTGCTCCTCTGCCTGCACCCAGTCCTCAACAACCCTCTGTGCATTGTTAGAAAAGGAGACAGGGAGGGAGAGACGACATATCCTGCTCCTGCCCCAAAGCTCTACCATTCTCTGCGCTTCACACACACACATGCATGCACGCACACACACACACACACACACAATGCCCTTGATTCATGCATCTGCCAAACACCTATGAGCTGAGCAAGCAAATTATTGAAATATGCCATTTCTGGCCAACAGATTTAAATTCAGTTCAATTCAGTTTGTTTATATAGTGCCAAACTACAACAGAAGTCATCTCAGAACACTGTACAGAAACATTCATATACATATACATATATCAGCACTTTGGTGTGGACTTGTTCCTGTTGAAAGTGCTTTATAAATAAAATGGTATGGTATGGTATATATATTGTAGCTGATAATGTTATTTATCTAAGCAGCCAACAGACTGCGTTGAGTTTTCACTTCATCGCAAATTTAATTTCTATTTACATTAACTGGTTTATTATGTACGACAGAGCTTTAGGGCCGCGCTAAATATATATATATATATAT
>JBBPBX010005618.1:0-14924 GCA_038048925.1 Garcialebias charrua | reverse complement strand
TATATATAAATTTAATGAGAACATCTAAAACGAGCTGAAGGACATCATAAATGACTAATATTGACTCAAAAGTGAACTTAAATTACATAAATGTACAGAAGAGTTCAAAATGACAAGAATTTATTGAAAATAACAAAAATGTTTATGAACACAAAATGGACACATTGCGAGATTCAGATGCAGCCATCAAAAAAGTGTAAATTTTACCTGCATTTTGTTCCCCTAAGATCATATTTCATCAGTTAAAAAGCAAAATGCATGAATGTGTTTGTAACATCTGCCTGTACTATGAACATATTTCATTGCTAGGTTTTGTGCAACAAATTTGACAAGCCTATGTACTAACGGAGCATTTTACATGTTTAGCATTCATTGCTTGTTTAGCCCATCTAAAACTAAATTGTGCTTTTAGCAAAGCTGAAAGTTTACTTTGATTACAGGTGCTGGTCACAAAATTAGAATATCATGAAAAGTTGATTTATTTCAGTAATTCCATTCAAAAAGTGAAACTTGTATATCATATTCATCCATTACACACTGACTGATGTTTTTCAAATGATTATTTATTTTAATGTTGATTATTATAACCGACAACTATAATGAAAACCCCAAATTCAGTATCTCAGAAAATCATAATACAGTATTGTGAAAAGTTCAATATTAAAGACACCTAGTACCACACTCTAATCAGCTAAATAAATCAAAACACTTGCAAAGGTCTTTAAATGGTCTCTCAGTATAGGCTACACAATCATGGGGAAGACTGCTGACTTGACCGTTGTCCAAAAGACGACCATTGACATCTTGTACAAGGAGTGCAAGACACAAAAGGTCAGTGCTAAAGACGCTGGCTGTTCACAGAGCTCTGTGTCCAAGCACATTAATAGAGAGGCTAAGGGAAGGAAAATAAGTGGTAGAAAAAGATGTACAAGCAATAGGGATAACCACACCCTGGAGAGGATGGTGAAACAAAACCCATTCCAAAATGTGGGGTAGATTCACAAAGAGTGGACTGCAGCTGGAGTAAGTGCTTCAAGAACCACCATGCACAGACATATGCAAGGCATGGGTTTTCAGCTGTCACATTCCTTATGTCAAGGCACTCTTGAACAAGAGATGGCATCAAAAGTGTCTCACCTGGGACAGGCTGCTAAGTGGTCCAAAGTTACGTTCTCCGATCAAAGAACATTTTGCATTTCCTTTGGAAATCAAGGTCTCAGAATCTGAGGGAAGAGAGGAGGCACAGAATCCACATTGCTTGTGGTCCAGTCAGTGTCAAGTTTCCAGTCAGTGATGGTTTGGGTCATTTGCTGGTGTTGGTCCACTGTGTTTTCTGAGGTCCAAGGTCAACGCAGCAGTCTACCAGCAAGTTTTAGAGCACTTCATGCTTTTTGCTACTGACCAACTTCATGGAGATGCAGGTTCCATTTTCCAACAGGACTTGGCACCTGCACACAGTGCCAAATCTACCAGTGCCTGGTTTAAGGGCAATGGTGCCCCTGTTCTTAATTGGCCAGCAAACTCGCCTGACCTTAACCCCATAGAAAATCTATGGGGTTATTGAAGAGGAAGATGTGATACACCAGACCCAACAATTCAGAAGAGCTTAAGGCCACCATCAGAGCAACCTGGGCTCTCATAACACATGAGCAGTGCCACAGACTGACTGACTCCATGCCAAGCCACACTGCTGCAGTAATCCAGGCAAAAGGAGCCCAAACTTGAGTGTTGTACATACTCATACTTTTCATATTCATAATTTTCAGTTGACCAACATTTCTAAAAATCCTTTATTTAATTGGCCTTAATATTCAAATTTTCTGATTTACTAAATGTGGGGTTTTCTTAAGTTGTCAGTTATAACCAACATTTAAAGAAAAACATTTGAAATGTATCATTTTGTGTGCAATGAATGAACATATGCAAGTTTCACTTTTTGAATGGAATTACTGAAATAAATAAACTTTTTCATGATTTTCATGGAAACATTGCACATCAAGCAAGGTGGTTAAAAAAAACAAAACAAAATATCATCAACAAGGACAAGAAATGGATACATCTTTATCAAAACAAAAGAAGAGTCTCAGCCTAAAATGATAAAAGAGCTGACGGATCTGGATGAACACAGGAGATGAAAAATTACAAATCAATGAAACAACTCACACTCAAAATGGATAAAATATACAGTGAAATGAACAAATACATTAGAACATGACAACATACGAAGACTCAGAACCTAAAATATATAATGTTGAAAATGTGATTGATGCAAAAAAATTTCCTGTAATAAAAGATAGCGAATATTATAATGAAGAGCAGTTTAATGACATCAGAGAGTCAGAGTCAGAGAGTCTTTATTGTCATTTGCACCGCATGTGGTACATGTGATGAAAACGAGATTATGTACACGGGGTCCCAGTTACATCCAACAACAAATGCAAGAGAAAAACAGTAATAACATCTAGAATTAACTAAGAGAAACATCAACTAGTAATACACTAAGCCCTAATGTAGTGGAAAGAAAATCATCATTATAAACAGCAGCACGAACATGAGTCTTTATGAGCAGATGGTCACAGATGAACACAGCAACAAAAAAACAGATCAGCATCAGCATGATGTGAGCACAAACTTTCTGTCATCAGAACTTTACAGCATCGGGCAGAACACATCCCCACGAAGACAGAAGGGAAGGAAAAGGAACAGAAACACATCAAAAAATCTCTGCAAACATGTGGATATCCCAACTGGGCTTTTGTCAAGTCAGCAAGGAAATCTGTTAAACACAATAATGAACAGAAAAAGTCTAACAGACGGAAAAACATTGTCATTCCTTATGTTGCTGGAGTCTCAGAGAATTTCAGAAGGATTTTCAACAAACACAACATCCCAGTACATTTCAAACCTAGCAGGACTCTCAGACAGAGGTTGGTCCACCCTAAAGACCAAACCCCCACACACAAACAGAGTGGTGTGGTTTATGCAGTCCAGTGCAGCGAAGTCTGCTCAGACCGTTACATCGGAGAAACGAAGCAACCTATCCACAAAAGAATGTCTCAACATAGGAGAGCTACCTCCTCTGGACAAAACTCAGCTGTTCACCTCCACCTCACGGACAAGGGTCACTCATTTGAGGACCAGAATGTTCAAATTTTGGACCGAGAACACAGATGGTTTGAGAGGGGGGTGAAGGAAGCTTTGTATGTTAAGAGAGAAAAACCTTCTCTTAACAGAGGAGGAGGTCTGAGATTTCAACTTTCTAAGACTTATAACTCAGTTTTGGATTTGATTCCGAAACGTTTTACACTGGATGGGAGCAGGGATGTCTTGTCTGTAAATTAGACTAACAAAGTTTCTCTGAGTAGCCTCTGTTGTTGTTTGGGAGGTGTTTTGTGTCAATTTACATACAGTTTGTGTCTTCTACCAGAGACCTCAAGGGAACCTCCTACTGTTAAGGTGTGATCTTTCAATTTACATGTATGTGTTACAAACCCCCAGGTGTGATGTGTTGTTTTGTTTTGTCAATTTAAATAGAATGGGCATGTTAGGTATTTTGTGGTGTTATTTCAGTTTCCAATTTCATATGTTGGTGCGTGGCTTGTATAAAACTTCTCGTTCTCACAGCTTTCATTCATTCAGAATTGAAAAAGACTTCTGGACAGAAGTCGAAACGTTTTCTGCAACAAATAAAGTCCAGTTGATCCTGTATTGAACGCCTTTTTTGATTTTATCATGTCCTGGACGACTGAGAATCTTCACCAGCAAATTGTAAATGGATTTAATCAATATTTTGTGAATGTTGGATCAAGCCTTGCAGCTAAAATACCAAAAGCAGATAATAATGTGATCCATTCAATTAAAGGTTGTGCAAATAGTATTTTTCTAAATGGAACCAACAAAGAGGAAATAATGAATGTAGTAAAAAATCTTACAGACAAGAGATCAAGGGACTGGGTGGACATGGATATGATGTTTGTAAAGGACATAATGAGCCATGTTATTGAGCCATTTACATACATATGTAATTTATCATTTTCAACAGGAATATTTCCAGATAATATGAAAGTAGCTAAGGTAGTTCCTCTTTTTAAAAATGGTGATAAATGTGTGTTCAACAATTATAGACCTATATCCTTGTTACCACAGTTTTCAAAAATTCTTGAAAAACTATTTGTAAACAGACTAGATCAATTTATAGATAAACAAAATATTCTAAGCAACAGTCAGTATGGGTTTAGAGCAAAAAACTCTACATCAATGGCTCTCATGGAATTAATGGAACAAATAACTACTGCTGTCGATCAAAAACAATATTGTATCAGTATTTTTGTTGATTTAAAAAAAGCATTTGATACTATTGATCACACCATTCTCCTTGAAAAACTGAACAAATATGGTATTAGAGGACCAGCATTACAGTGGGTATCTAGCTACTTGAAAGATAGGAAACAATTTGTACAAATAAATGATGTAAGATCTGACCTCTGTAATATCACATGTGGAGTTCCCCAAGGCTCTGTACTTGGACCAAAGCTATTTATTTTATATGTGAATGACTTGGTAAATGTGTCAGGACTCCTTAAATGTGTACTTTTTGCTGATGATACCACATTTTTCTGTTCAGGCGAAGATATAGAACAAATGTTGGAATTGATAAAGACAGAATTTGTCAAGATACAAACTTGGTTTAAAATAAATAATCATTAAATCTAGAAAAAACTAATTACATGATATTCAGTAATAAAAAGAAAACTGTTGATGTTCCACTCAAAATTGAGGGTGTTGAGATTTGTAGAGTGAGTGAGGTGAAGTTTTTGGGTGTTATCATTGATGACAAACTGACATGGAAACAACACATAAATTCTGTAAGAATAAAAATAGCTAAATCGATTGCAGTACTATACAAGGTCAGAGACCTATTGAATGATAAAGCTCTGTATTTGTTGTATAACACAATCATTGTTCCACACTTAATCTATTGTATTGATGTTTGGGGGAATGCGTGTAAAACAATCACAAAGCCTATTTTTGTATTACAGAAAAGAGCTGTAAGAATTATCACTAGAAAACATTACCGTCATCCATCAAGTACATTATTTTATCAACTGAAGTTATTGAAGTTCCATGATTTGGTAGACTATAATATTTTATCAGTTATGTATAGGGCTCAAAATAATGCATTACCTTTAAATATCCAAATGCATTTTGTTAAAAGACAAAGTTGTTATAATCTTAAGGGGACAGAGATGTTTGTAAAACCACAATTCAGAACTAGTTTGAAGGGACGTTCTACCTCAATCCAGGGAATTAGATTATGGAATGGCTTGGAGAATGTAGTTAAAAATGCCAAGTCAATGTTTACATTTAAGAAAATGATCAAAACGAATGTGTTAAAAAAATATATATGAAATAGCGTAATGTGTATTGTATTAGTTAGAAAATTAGATTACATTATCATTTATGGGATTGTCTTGTATTGTTTCTTTTGTAAAAAAAATGAACAAATTTAATAAACATAAACAAACATAAATATATTCTCAGTTTATGACCAGTACCAAAATAATAAAATTATATATCTGAGAAAGTGCGAACTGCACTACAGTACTAGTAAAAAACACATGATCACAAACTATGAATTGTCTGTGTACATTTTTCTACACTTTTGAGTTATTGGTCTTTTTTTTAATATACCGTTTCCAAATAGCAGCACAGTGGCACATCTTGTAGAGCTGCTGCCTCTCAGCAAGCAGGTCCCCAGTTCAAATCCCGGTCCGGAGGCCTTTCTGGGTGGAGTTTGCATGTTCTCTCTGTGCATGCGTGGGTTTTCTCCTGGTACTCTGGTTTCCTCCCACAGACCAAAAACATGCATGTTAGACTGATTGGTAACTCTAAATTGTCCCTAGGTATGAGTGAGAGAGTGAATGTTTGTCGTGGCCCTGTGATGGACTTGCAACCTGTCCAGGGTGTACCCCGCCCCTTGCACAGTGACTGCTGCACATGGACACCGGCGACCCCCGTGACCCAAAATGGAAGAAGTGGATAAAAGAATGGATCGATGAATGTTTCCAAATATATTACCAATAAACCTGAACTGTAGAAACTCTCTTGTGCTTATAAATAGGTTGTGTATTAAACATTTTACACTCTTGATAAGAGCAACATGGTGATGAGCTGTGAAATATTTCTATTACTGTACTGGTACTGTATTTATTTTCCCAAGTCTTAAAACTTCTTTCTGGTGGCCATGATGCATACAGCAATTTTCTCTTGCATCTCTTCTCTAATTGGAAACAGCTTGGGAGGTTCACTACATGAAGTCAAGCACACATACAATAATTTAAAAGATTTTTGAAGTCAGTCGTAAAGTATGTTAAAAACATAAAGAAATGAACTTTGTATTCTTCTGTTATTCACAATTCATTACACTCAAGGACTTTAAAAAATGATTTTTACATTTGTTTGTGTTGTGCTTCATTTTTAAAGGTTCCAGTTAGCTTTAGAAGTACAAACTGTCCCATAAGTTAGATCTTGGACACAACTTACGCCATTTGTTTAGACTCAAGTTATTATTCTGATACAAAGTAAAAAATTAAATAAATCAAGACCAGCAGTTTACTTCCAAATACTGTATACCAACTTCCTCTCTCCCACTAATACAATTTTAACGAAGCCTTCAAGCCAACAATATTGCAAAACAATTTAAAAAGAGGACAGGTTGGATGCACTGCCCTGGTGTTGAAAATGCATTTGTGTGAAATTCAATACCTGAACCAAACACTGTTAAATACATTTCATATTTTGATATACAAACACAAACTCGAGAGAAAACTTAAAAGTCTTTACTTTATTATGTTTCGCTTTTAGAACCATGATAATGGTTTGAGACAAAAAAGGGTAAATGCAAATAAAAATCCAATCAAGTCGTCCAACCCCCCACGCCCCCCACAATTCAAAAAGTTGTTCTTATTTTAGCAGTGACACTGAATGCAGGAAATTTGGACAGATCTTCATGATTTGGTCCTCAGACAGGCCGTCCGCCCTGCTTCTCTCTCATCCAGGCATGGATTCTCACCTTTAATTCAGGCACTGCAGAATAAACAACATGGAGAAAAGCAGCTGAACTACAAACGCAACACAGCAGGAAGTAAATTAATTAGACCGATTGTTGAAATCGCTTCAAATTTAACTAAAATAATTAGCTTTTTCTGTCTCTTCATGTGTTGAGCGAGCATCATGGTTACCTGGCTCCAGCATGCTCTCTGTGAGCGGCTGCCTGTTGAAGGGGTCAGTGGGGGAGTTGAGCAGGTGGCGCAAAATGATGGATCTGTCCATGATGTTCCCTGAAGGCAGTATCACAGGGTCAGTCATCAGGGTGTCCATCAGAGGGTCTGTGGTAACACATATTTCACAATTAGGACACAAATATGACAGCAAGCATAAACATACTTCTAATTTATAAAAAACCTATGCAACGCTATATTAGTGTGCATATCAAAACATGCATAAACCAAAAATCCAATAAAATATTTTCATTAAGTGTGCTCTATGTATTGAAATGTCACAAGGTTGTTAAAGTGGGGGCTGTGCGTTACAAAAATAAAACTTCTTGTGTGATATTGTAACCACGACGACAGCTGATCCTCCAGCCTCCTGTATGGCACACTCCCCTCAACTGTGGTGGGCTGGCAGACAGATCTAAAAATCAAAGGTGGTATGCAGACCGCATTCTCCTTCTGGATTATATTAAGTCTGTGGTTACAGGATAGCCTTGCTCTAAGCTGTCTATAAGATCTGTATGAGCTGCAAAAGCTGCTGCAAATGTCAGGAATTTACTGGCGACCCTGTCTGTCAGTGAATGACCTGGGGTCACACAGGAACTCCCCCCTCCTCCCCTGAGGACAAAGGTTCAGTAAAATACTGAATGTAAATTAGATTCCCAACATTTACATAATTCCATTTTTCCCCCCCATTTATTCTTGGTTTTTAATTGATAGTTTAGAAAACAAAACAAAATAACATGCCACTACAGCATGTCGCGATTACCAAATGCCAAAAATATCAGCCATGCCAATAAACCAACAAACACACCTTTGAACTCATCAGGTGCGTCACTGTAGTCCATTTCAGACTGAGAGTTCTTAGCAACTATTTCTTCCACCTTCTCTGACAGCAGCTTGAATTTCTCAATGGCAATAGAGGACTTGATACCAGCCTTCCTCATCTTTGAGATCACCTCTTCAAACAGTTCACGGCTGTATGATCGCTGCGAAAGAAATGGGAAATAGATATCTTTTGTTACATGTTGAGGACTGGTAAACAAAAAACAATTTGAGAAGTTAAATCTTTGGCTTTTGATCAATATTTTTAATTTAGACCTGATGTTTATGTTTTTCTTTATATATCTTTAGAGTAATGCAACATTTAAAATCACATCAAGTCAAAAAGCTACAAAGCACCAATGTGTCATAAGAGCTACATGTGCTAATACAGTTTATGACTTGTCGGTCTTCAAACTGGTAGCCGTTTAGGGTATTAAACCTTAAGGTATTAAATATTTCTATTTAAGTTTAAACATTATGGTGGTGAAATCTGGTCCGGTTGTGAGTGCTAACCTGATCATCTGCAATAGCTTTAGCAAAGCGGGCGCAGTCTAACTGAAGGTAGATGTCAGTAAGCTGGTCCAAGAGCTTCTTGGGCTCGAAGCCGTACTTCTCAGGGTTCTCCACCTTTAGGTCTCGACACTTAGGTCCACAGAGCTGCTGAAGGTTAAAGTTCAGCATGGCAGCTAAACGAGGTCCAAGCTCCTGTGAGAATAAGAACTACTGTTTAGAATATAGTTTGGTTTAAAATGTCCAAATTGAGCTGACAATTTAGCTTTTAAATTCACAACTATTAACTAATCAAAAATACATTCACGACTGCAGAGCACTGGTTACATGCTGTGGAAACAGCGACACTCACAGGCCTGAGGAAAGGCTTCTGAACCTGCTTGGTGAGAATGTGGAACATTTCAACCGTTTCTGTGGCCAGAGCTAGATAGGAACGAGACACGCGTTCATCCTGAGTCAGTTGGGACTGCCGGCTCTGCTGCTGCTCCTGAAAGTTAAATAAAAATTAAAAAAATTAAAAGGCAATGATGTTCCAATCCATAACACATATCTTTTGCAAAATTCACAGCTCAGTAGAACCGTTAACTGTATGCATGAAACAGATATAACCACAAACTATTAACAGTGAAGGCATGATTGAAGCATTTACAGAGCAGAATTACTAAGGAGTACCAAACCTGAAAAATAAAAAAATAAAAAAACATACCAGGGAATGTGCTCACCTTTTTTATGCAAACTTTAAGTACAATTACATAAATCAATATACATTATATTACTACAGTTTACAATTACTGTGACTCTAACTAGGATTTAGCAAGTTCAACTTTTGACCTCACCTATTTGGAGATTGTTTTTCTTTTTCTCATGTGCACTTTTGTTATGCGTTTCATCGCTGCCTGAACATGTGTAATTCTTCTTAAAAAAAGAACAACCGTACAGACCCTGGGTAGTTGCTCCCAGTGCTCCTTGTTCTTCATTTCTTCTTGAACTTCATGAATACGCTTCAGGGAATCGAGGCTCTCATCAAGCAAGAAGGTGGTGTCGTTAATCAGCATGTTGATGTAGCGCACAAACTGCTTGCCCGAGCTAGTTTGGAGCGAGCACAAAAAACAAACAGAAGAATGGATCAGGTCAACACAAGTAATTCACAGTGACAAATAGCATGCATTTATTTTAATGATTTATTTGTCAGTAGCAAACTCACTTGAACTCCTCCATAAAGGTGCCATGGTGAGCAACATTCTGCCAAAGACTCTTGAAGATGGTGCTGATATGATACCGTATGGTGAACTTATCATAGAACTCACTGGTAGCACCAGTGTGCTCAACATCTAACCAGAAAAATAAAAGGTAGAATAAAAAATATATATCAGATAACAACTTTTGTGTTTACAGAGGACAAGGTATACAAACAAACAAATCCTGGCAAGTACAAGAAATTAACCAGTCACCAAGTAAGGTTTCGCATTAGTTGGTCCAGCTGAAGGTTTTTAATACCTACCAAGTAACCATGATTCATTCTGTATTGCAAACACAACACAAGGGTCTACCCTAGAGGCTAAAATTTTAGTAGAAGTGGAGCTCAATAGTCAATACTGTCAATATTTTATGACAAATTAGAAATTTGACAGTCTTCTACAAAATGTAATGTTACTTCTTTACTTTCTATTCCAGCATCAATAATTGCAGCTTGACTGCCTCACATTATTGAAACGTACTGTAGATAAAACTCACCAGTGTAAAACTTCATGAGAGCAGGGACCAGGTGTTTGATGGACAACGGGTGATTCTCCATCATTTCAGAGAACCGCTGAGTACGAGGCTGTACGGCTGGGTTGGTGACAAACAGCACCTCCACCAATTTGGCAATAAGGTACGGATTCCTGATGTAGTTCTGACTGCAGATGAACACCACCAAAAAGGCCACAATGTCCTGGACACATGGCTCGTACAAAACCTGGGGAGAGTACCTAGGAAAACAAGAAAAAAACGGGGAAGTACATCAGCAAACAAATAACAGCTTGATTTAACATTTATATAATTCAAACATTGACTTAAGTGACTTTAGAAAACAAAAAGGCTATAACTCAGCTAATTTTACAGATATTGAGTGAATACTTTACGTAGTAGTATTCACAACACATACTTGGAGAGACAACAAATCTTGTGACTTTGAATGAGCTCATAATGTCGTCAACAAAGTTTGAGCAAAACAACTAACTTCTACCTGAGCTATTCTCTTAGTTTAAAACACAGGCAGCAGGCAATATGCATTCCTTCAAGGAAATTTAAGTATTTTCTTTTTGTGTATTAAAAATACAAATAATATACATTTATACAATATAATATTCTAAAATTCTCATCAAAACAAATGTTAAAAATAAACATTTAATACCATTTGTTATCAAAACAAACATGTTTTATTAAGACATGACAAATCCGTAAAACAAGCTGAGAACTTACTGCACAACAAAAAGCAGAAACTCTGCCACGTCTTCAACGTAAAACTCGGGCAGAGCAGCGAAGCTTTTGGGAATCTCAGGGTTCAATGGCAGCACAATACTGTGAAATAGGGGATATTAAAAAAATAGGATAATGCATTTTGATTCATAATATACTCTGATGTGAAGCACAGCAAAAATAAAAATAAAGGTTAACTGATGGTGGTCTGTTCTTCGTTGTCATATTAATGTACAACAGTCAGTGTGGTGACTCACTTGGGGTAGGTTGGGTCCACCATGCGAAGAATGAGTCGGATGACTGTGCTGTAAAACTGCAGACATCTGCGGAGCAGGTTCTCATCCAGAAGACCCACGTCAGCACAAGCTTTGGCTCGCACCAGTTTCTGATGGGACAATGTCACACAGAGTAAGGATCACGTTGCTGTGAATCTGTTTAGTTACAGAATCATGCATGGTTTAGCAAGTGCTCTAGTGTCTAAATACATATAACGAAAGTATTGGTATGCATAAATCTGTAAATCTGTCTAATCAATAAATGAAGAGATGGCAGAAACAGCAGCTAGGACAAACCTTGAGCTGGGTTTTGCATCGTTTGAGCATTTCTCTGTGCCGACTAGCCAAGGGAGAATCTTTCCATTGACTCTCGCTGTTTTTCAGCTCCTCTACAGTCCTAAAATAACAACATTATTAATACACTTGCACTGTGTCTATGCTATAAACGCTTGTGTGCATGTGTACCTGTTGAGTTCTCGAATGGCACGCAATCTGCGGATGTAGCGCCGGCAGCAAGGCAGAATGGACAAATGGTGGGTGTGAAGTGTGAAGAAGAAACACTCGGTGGGGAACTTGGGTTCTGGGAACTTTGAGGGATCTTCATCTGTGCACATTTCAAGATGGAAAGCAACATTCAACTATGAAGGTACAGGCCAGGATCATATTCAGCATGTGTAGAGGATATTTTTTATGTTTAAACTATAAAAAGGAAACTGGTAGTTATTCCCTTATAGTTAGAATGAATTCCTTCTTAAATATTGAATAAAAATTTCATAACCAGCTGTCAATTCATTGGAATGACAGTAATTAGGAACTGAAAAGTGTTTATTTATTTATATAATTGTACTACTTTAATTGTACTACATGGTTCTAACAGTCTCGCATTAATGTTTTTGTGTCAAGTCAACTTACGCAGGTCAGTTAGCCAGATTTTGAGCTCCTCCATTGTGGCTTTCAGGCGCGTTTCTTCCGGACTGACAACAAGGCGACACCGTGGATGGAAAATGTAGAAGGGGTCCACCGTCTCCAGCTTGATCTTCATGCTCAGCTGTTGCAGCACCCATAAGAAGTTGAGCATGAAACCATCTGTCGACACCAACTTGTCATCAGTCTGAAAGAAATATGGTTTCCCCCAAAACAAAACATAACTTTGAGAGGGATAGAATTTGTTGATGTATTGATGTACTGTATTTTTTTCTCCTATTGTGCAAATGCCACTGAAGTTCACTTATTTGTGTGGAATAAAAGGACTTGTGCAAGATACCTGCATCTGAGCTTTCTTCACATTGTAGTTGACAAGAGCTGCCATGTAATTAAGAGCTAGCTCGCGCGTTTCTCCATTTAGCAAAATGTTGTGAAGAATTTTAAACAGATCACCCTAAGAAAAAAAAGAATAGTTGTTAGAGCTTTCATTGTTTTACTGGAAAGGATATGAAAATAAAAACATGCCAATGTTGCGTCACCCTTGCTGACTCCAGGTAGTGCTGCAATGACTGGCTGACAACTCGTGTGTTCTCCATGGTGATGGCTGGGCCAGAGAAATACTTGTCCCCTACTTTGGTCTAAATAGACACACAGAAGTTGTATGATTACTATATTGATAACATTCAACATTGTTTCAACAACGTTAATTTATAGATGTGGTCCCCATTCAGAACACTGTTAGTCTTTTTTTAATTTTTTTTTAATCTTGTGTGAGATAAGTGTTTTTATTTTTATTATTTAGGTTAACAGATCCAACAGGCATAGGATGCACTGGTACAACTCACATCATCCTCAGCAAATACAGAAAGACTAAAGGACGCTCCAAAATAGGACAGTCTCTGGATCTCTCTGCCACAACCTGGGCTTAGAGGTTTGGGACACCACAGAGGCAGCGATGTTATCTGAAACAGAAAAAATATATATTTTTCCCCTTTTCTGTAGAGTATAAAAATATCTGGATAAACAGAGCTCTTTTTTGTCAGAACTGATAATGTGGCTATGAATAACAGGCAAGAACCACATTGCTTAATATAATAATTGTTGTTGATTCACTTTTTGCAACTATTTTGGAAAGGAGTGGTAAAAACAAATTAACCTTGGGGAAATAAGGAATTATGGCATATTGTAGCTCTAGAAATCTAAGTGGATACTCACCAAGTTGCACACAGGGTGAGTCTTTCCAAACTTAATTTCACAAAGCTCAGCTAATGCCTGCAAAACAACAAACAAACACAAATATTAAGTGGATATTTTTCTTCAGACTCACTTCATATTTTTTAAATTAAGCTGATAAGGTATATATGGTTGTTTTATTCTTGCTGTACAGATCATGTTCAGACATTTCTGTCCTGTTTGGTTCTGAAGGACAAAGTCTCCTTACCATGAGGGGATACTTAAAGTTGTCACTGTCAAATGAACATTCTTTCACAGCAAGTGCTAACCCATGGAGAATGGGAATGAAGATCTGAAAAACAAAATAGTAAAACACTGTTATGCTTTAGTGTTTGCAAAACAGATAGCTGCTATGATGTCAAGGCATTTCAGAGATGTGCTGAAAATGATTTTGTTATTTAACATTCATGCACACATACATCAGATGTGGGCAACAGTGTTTTTCCATTGTGCAAGTTTGAACATAAACTGCATCTGTTCATATTGCATAACACAAGGTTGTGGCGATTTAAAATCCACACTGATCTGCACTGTAAGTTTGTGTTACTGATAATCAGTAATTTATACTTGAAGTGCAACATACTAACTTCACACCATTCAGTCTAACCTTGACTTTTATTCACCTGACTAAGATGTAAGTTATCCGCCTTGTTGAGTCATATGACATAAACAATCTACTTAGTGTAGAAAATAAATAAATATAACAATGGTATCCCAGACGGCGACAAAGATTTTTGAAGATCCAATTAAATTTGTTGAAAAAGTTTTTGCTCCTGGTGGTCTCAACATAAGAAACTGATGACTGTAAATATAAAAGGGTTTAAAAAAAATGAAAGGATGTGCATCTCACCTGTCTGAACACTTCCTCCTCCTGATGGGTAATGCGCACCAGCTCCTGAATAAAGCCATACGGAAGGTTCCGACACAGCAGATAAGGTACCAGCAGAGATGGTTGGAGTGGGCTCCTACATGAAGTTAAAAGACGGGGGGAAAATTAATAGAAAATAAATAGCATTTCTAAGGGCAAAGTGAAAAAGTAGTTGCTATGGAGATGTGGTGTGACAGGAACAGAACTGCATGCATGCAATAACAGAGGAAAACAACTCAGGCTATTAACAGTGAATGGGTGTCTTACCGAGGCTGGGTCAGGGTCCCCTGCAGGACCAGGGCAACATGGGAGATGCATTGAGAGCGAATGTTACTGAGAAGCTGGCTGACATTTGGTTGGCTGCACATCTGTAAAAGAGAAAACGATGGAGAGGAAATGAGTACTGGGATTTAGTCAATAAATTTAAAACATGTATTTAACCAACTTCACAAACTCTCAAAGACACTGCTGAATTTTAAAAAAAAAAGGGTTCTAGACCTGCAACCTTGCCACTAGTCTGAAACACAAAATGTCCTGTCCTCAAAACCTTTCATA